>LQNK01003389.1:0-21756 GCA_001586405.1 Phoebis sennae | reverse complement strand
CAAAGAAAGAACGTATGAAAAATGGTTATATTCATACAATGGTGCAAAGTAAAGAAGGGATAATCAAAATATCGCATCGAATGCACACATTATACATATTTGCACATTGTAATATCTTCTGTGCAGTATCAATAGAGACTAGCCAGTCTCTATTGATACTGCGAGATATGGGAGTTTGAAAAGATGCTATCCCACAAAAAGATAAAAGAGATTTAGTATCGACTTTTGCTGTTGACTGTACGAAAAAATCGTCCAAACCGTGTCGGTTAAAATTTATGGAACTACAAATTAATTTATTACCAATAATATAAATGAGGTTTAAATTAATCGAAACAAAAAAGTGATATATGCGTATCCAGATTTACATAAAACTCGCAAACGCCTATTTGGTTTACGGCGGCAAAATAAAAGAAATATATTTTAATACATTTAAAATTTATCGGTTTATCGACGAATGAAGGCTGATTATTAATGCGACTTGTATATGAGATCCGCTATGGCGCTCATAAATAAATACCGTAAAAGGGTTTTATTGAAGATAGTGGAAAAGTAGAGGAAAACGGGACGGGACAGCCGCTGAAAATATTATCGAGCTAAAAGGGATAAATTATAATCTTGTATTACTTTGAAGTCAACCGAAGCTTTTTCTAGTTATTTACTTGAAGGTCCAACTATGAAATGATTGAATCAATGAAATAAAGATGAGATTACTGTAAACGCAACATTCCTTAAAATATGTTATTAACGACGTATAAAATTCATTTTCCGTTGCTACATTAATTCATAAAATTTAATACATAAAAATATTGTCATTAATGAATACGAATACTCTTTCCTCTTAATATATTATCTTATACTCAAAATAGCTACAAGTAATCTTAAAAGTCTTTTAAACAAAAGCGAATACGTACGCTACAGGAAAAATCCGTAGGAAAAACGAATTCGAATAACACTACCTACACAGTTTAAGCTCACTCGGCCACTAATACCTACACATTTTACGCAAGCACTTTACCCCACTAAATACCTACGTTTTACAAGCACTTTCAAGCAAATAGTTTCTCAATCACGTCTCATTTGCCTATAATTACGACATGCGCAAACTCCGCCCACTTGGCATGCAAATCGGGCCCCTCCCCCTCCTCCAAACATTTACCTATAAGGGCTATATACAGTAAAAACTTCGATTAATGAGTAAGATAAGTATTTCGCGTTATTCAGTCCGTTTTTAGAGGCTTCATTTGAATGCGTGGCGTGGAAGTATGCAGTATGCAGACGAAAGCTTTGGTGTTTTTTAGACGATGCAAACGACATGACCAAAGACTGAACTTACGTAGTAAGAAGTAATGTTTATTCTACAGTATTGGTTACTTTGCTTATCTTTACCCTTATAACTTTTTCTATGAGTTACAGCATTTGCATAAAAATGGTAAAACCGATTCCGTATCGAATATGTGAGAAACAGAGTATGAACTTGGTATCTTTTGAATGACGCTTTAAAAACTTGACACTCATAAATAAATCGAATATCAATTATTACTACAATTTGATCAATTTTGATGATAAGAGAAAACAGTTTGGCTATTTTGCGGCATTAATGTATAGCCATACTTTTGTCACAAAAATCTTGTAATTCTTTAATGTACCTACAAAAAATCCAATCGCAAACATCAGTGACTTCAATTAATGGGTGTGATTAAATAAAATTGTGTAGTTACGTGATTTCGTTAATAACATGAAGTATGCGTTTAATTACTTGGAAAATTAATTAAAACATGTATTGACCGTAAATCACTTAAAAAATAAAAAAAAAAAAAAAAAATTAAAAAAAATCACGTTCTTAAAAAAAATAATTTATTTCACTTTCGTAATTTCTCTTTGCGATGGTATTAAGAATAACGTTAATTATGTGACGAAGTAAAATAAATAAAAATCTATATCTATACTAAAAATGTTAAGCTAAAAAGTTTCTTTGTTCTAATCTTAGGAACTACATCTTAAAATTATTTCATGTTAGATAGACTATTAATCAAGGAAGGCTACTGAGTAAAGACTATAGGCTATATACGCGCAACGTAGAATATATAATCACAATATATTACCTACCCATCGCATAGCTTATTATCTACATTTATGTAGGTACAAAATTAACAACTAGTTATGGTTTAAAATATCCAATTACTTTTAAAAATCCAAGAAGCGCTCCTTGTTGGTCTCAGTTCGGAATCCAGGGATGAGCGTATTCGAAGAATGTTTCCCTAGTTTCAATCAGTTGTCAGTCCGTTTAGTTAGTCAACCCGTAAAAGTTCATAATTATTTGTACTTTATACCATCGTAAGATCTTTAACAGGATTTAGTTTGAGATAAATAAAAAAGGTTCCAAATTGAAGTTGTGTTGCCCAAAAGTAAACATTTATACTCGACTATATGCTCCGCAGTTTCATCCGCGTATGTAGCCCGTTACCGTGGAATTTCCGAGATTAAAAATCTATCTCCCTACGAATTTTCTGCCGAATTGGTCCAGCAGATCTTGAGTTAAGCCTTGTAACAAACCCATCTTGTTTTACGTAATTAAAGATACGCCCAGACTCCCGAACTAGTTTTATGTGTGACTCCGTTTTTCAGGAGTCAGTTTTTTCCCAATCATTTGGAGCTGACTTCATATGTATAAAACATGGACCTATTGTAGGAGAAATAAACAATTTTGTAGCGCGTGTGTGTTTTGAATCTAATATGTTTTTTATCTAAAAGCTATTAGCACGATATATTGTGATTGAGACAAACGTAAAATATATTTGATATCAGCCTAGAAATGTTCGCAAAAAGACCAATTTCTATAAATCTATAACGATGAACATTACAGTTAACATTTAACGTGTATGCCAAGCATTCAATCATTGTGACAGACAAATGTGCACATTGAATTGCGTAAAATATAATGCGTACGGGTGTCGCAGCAAATCGTCTGTCTGTACAATCATAAATATATCAACCTGAGAGCTACATACACTTTGTAGTGAATTGAAAGGTTCTATTCTCTGAGGTACTATACTTATGTTCATTTTATCTATGTAATTCACTGTAATTAATAATTATATAATTGAATGGCTATTTTTGTACATATTCTTTAAAACGCAGGCTCCTGAAATACAGCTAATGCAACATTAGGCGCCTGGGTTAAGTGTTATTATTCTAATTGGTGACAAAAAATTAAATTTAATTTTACCAAAAAATATGTGGCATTTCGCTATTTTTTGCAAATGTCATTAGAAACTAAAGTATGAGTAGGTATGATAGTGAAAATGTACGTTATATCGTTTGAATTTAGTGTCTCGCGAATCTCAATTATTTATAATCGTACCCAAATCAATAAGACATACTCAATCTGAAAATATTTCAAATATAATAATTCGATTAATTATTATATCTGAAATATTTTCAGATTACTACTCCAACTACAAATATAAGCGTTTATTCTATGTACCTACTATATGAAACTTAAGGTAATCAAACTAAATTCGAATAAAAACCAATATTGGTGTTCAGTATCATCATTTAAACCTTGAAATAACACGATTTCTATCTATGTTGGCATTATTAAAATTTATGACTCATAAATATTTGAAATAAAAAACATAAAAGGATCTTTAATTCAATAGTAAAGTAAGAGATAGATAAGTAGTGTTAATGCAAATATTCTAATAGAAAATAAACATACTCATACGCAAACCATTAACCTATCATAACTTTAAAGCGACATATCGCATAAGCCCTAAGATAATCAGTAATCTTAGCATTTGCAACGGATATGTTCTAGAAATGTTGTTAAAATGCCTTCATGTATGTTTTGCGTCTACTACTATATGACGAAGTTAATATAATCAGTGTTATAAAAACGATAATAATATATTGGTTTTATGATTTATTTTTCATATAATAGTCCATTTTCTTCAAAGGAATGCAACAATGCATAATACCGACCCCTGGACGCTTAGTAAACTAAACATAGAAAAAAATATAAAGTACTTATATTTAAATTTAAAAACAAGTAGAAGAATAATTAATTCAATATTAGAATGGTATTCTATTAAAGCTAAGTGTCCACTCGTCTTTATCGGACACATCGAATTAATTCAAATTAATTTATTGTCACCAATTAGAATATTAACACTGTATATTTAAACCATGCACCTAATGTAGTATAATATGCAAGTAATTAGCTATATTTCCGGGTTCTGACATACAGCTAATTATTTGCATAGAGTGCAATTCGTACGATACCGAACAGTGGAAGTATTTGTATGACTTTCTCATTGATATACTAATAGCTTGCCCCGAACTGGACCTCATTGTAGTGTATAAATCAATACCTTTTATTTGATACCGCCTAAAATCGCCTATTTCACCCCCCTTAGCCGTTACCCTCCCACCGATTTCGCTCATCTTCAAACTCGACATTTTCTTTTGTCTAAACTATTCGCCTATGAAATCGGACTAAGGTTTTCTTACTAACATACAAACATACACCCGCCCGGCCATCCCGACTCTAAGACCTCGCTTCGCCCGGTGAATAATATTTATATATCCATAGTCTTATGCAATACAAAGAATATTACAATCCGTAAAATGTTTTTTATAAAATACCGCCTAGTGAACGCTTGGCTGTAATCTGTAACCTATCATAACTTCAAATACGACATATCACAGGCATTAAGCTCAAAGATAATGTTAGCATTTCCAACGGATATGAGTTCTAGAAAAGTTATTAAAATGCATTTACGTCTGATTTATGTGTCGCAGATAATCTGCGTGATGGAAGGACTGGAACGCATAGAATATATTATTGCGTTTTATTTGATATGTATCGATATGTAATAATTTATGTTTAAGGTTCTGAAATATTGACGTTATAACTTGTGTGCTACATGATAAAATTAGGCGAATATTTTTTCGTATTTAGACACAATGATAATATAGAGCTGGAGAGTTATTTTATTTGTGTGAACGCTAAGATCTCAGGCACTACTGGTCTGATTTGAAAAGATTTTTTGGAAGATAGTTTTGAAATAAAACCTAAACATGTCAAATAAAAATCAAGTATTATCACTTGAATTTAAAGTTTTATTCTTAAAAATTATAAAAATAAAAATAGTTAGAATTTTTTATTTTTTTATTTTTCTGACTGAGCTTCGTCAAAAAAACTTAATGTTAAACGCCCTTGACTCTTAAAATTTTATTTTATTTACAAAAGATTTAAAACAAGTCGTCAAAATTAAACGTTTAGATACAGCGACTCTTTTAATATTAAATCAAATCCAATCATGCACATTTAAGTATAATTACTTACACTCAAAAGCACTTAATTGTGTGATGTGAGTTAATTGAGACTATTTATTTAGCAAGGGATCATTTCGCAGAGGGTTTTTGTATTGATACATTGAATCGGTATAAACATCAGAGAGTCGCCCTCGATCGACGCCGAGACATTAAATTCGTCTCAGAGACTCAATACATCCTCTATACATACTATCCTCTGTGTCTAAAAGTTCATATAAGGCACAGAAAAAACAAATGAATGTAGAAAACATGCGCTCGAACATTGGTGCTCAGACGAATGTGTTTCTCATAATTATTTCAGCTTAAATTCTCAAAATTTTCTTAGATAGTCCGTCGAGATTGTCATAAATTTTGGAGGCTTTTAAACGAGAAGATAAATGGTGAACGCGCAACAAAAATTATCTGTAATCTTTATGAATTTTAGCATTCAAGGATCAATACTAGTAAAAAAATTGACTTAGGTAACATCCTTAAGTTCTATAATATACTAAAATTATTTGTTACCGTTAAATACTATCTAATATCGTCCGCAGGATTTTTCGTGCCTGTTCATTGCTTGTTTTAGGAACTTCACGATAAAATACACTTATTGCACAAGCAAGTAAACAATCAATTATTTCCTCTTTATAATACCTGTTACACACAAGAATAAATTTAAGAGTTTTTTTAATATTGGAGTAAATATATGTACATATATTTCTATAAAAATTAAGACTTGCGTATTCTCAGGGATCCTATATCAAAACTGCACAATTCATCCGTCTATTTAACTATTCTATGAAGCGGCAATTTAACATATTCGAACGTAATCGCAATGAAATTAACTCATCACATTATTAATACTATTTTTCTACCACGAACTACTTTTCTACTTATGAACGATGGTCATAACAAAATCACAGATAATATTATATTGCTGTAGTACTTACAAAACCTTACGGCCAAATGTATGCGGACCCACAGCATCGATAAGCTCCTTGGAACTGCGACGTAATATTTCGCTTTTTATCAACCTGTACGTTTTTGGCACGGTATCGGCAGCATTTTGATTATCTGATATCTGCTCGCCATCTTAGGAAACTTGCTTGTTCTTAACATTGTCAAAATCTAAGTGCCTTACGTGACTTTATTTTTAAACTACCAAAAGATGGTGGTACGAAATTCAATTATTTATTGTGTAATTTTGTGGTTCTTTATGAAAACGAATTGTGAATTTCAATAATTTAAGAATGGAGTTACTGATCAATAATATTTTCAAATGTCACAGTTATAGCATGTCAAAAACCCATAAGAATCAAAACGATCTCTATCGATAACTAGTAGTTTCTATAAGTTACTAAAAAGTACCCATCAAGTCTTCACGTACCAAGGTTAAAATACCAAAGCCATACAGATTGCCAAACTCTTTTTATTTACCAGCCCTTTCTTAATTTACAGATGGCTCGGCTCCTTTGATCTCACGCATTGCAAGCTTTAATTGCATACCAATGATTTGCTCCAATCAATCACCATCGTCCTCATGAAATGCTGTCAGCAGTTTGACATAAAATGCTGTGGACATCACCATGTCAGCAATGCTTGGTGCGTTACTGTAATTATTGTGGCCATTCGAAAATGATATGGGTACGGAATGCTAATTGATGAACACATAATATTTTATACGTAATAAGGTAATGAAATACAGATGTATTCGAAAATCTATACTAATATTATAAAGGGGAAACGTGTGCGTTTATCATTTTTTCTCACATCACACAAAAACTAAAGACCGATCTCCAAAATTCTGCGTAGGGTATATTAGAGGGTATATAACATTATGTTACGGGAGCAAAGCTCCGCGGAAAAGCTAGTTATAATATAAAATTACTACGTGGACCATAACACTCAGTTACGCCAGTTAAATTATAATGGTCTCAAAGATGTAGCCTACCAACTTCTTGGTTAAAACCATACAAGCAGACTTCAAACAGTATTCTTAAATGACAAAAAATCATCTGTATCGATTATGCAGATGGGTGTTGTGCAAGGATCTACTCTAGGTCCGTTTTTACTCCTCGTATATATTAATGACCAGTATTCATAATACCTGTGAGATTGTACTGTTTGCTCACTATACTCCTCTACTTCTTAATGTGATTAAGTGCTTTCCAAAATTTAATTCTTAAAGGATAAAAACAAAATCCATTGAGTTCATAATACCCATTGATAAAAAAGTGAAAGAAATATTTCATTGAATGGTGAAAAAATATCCCCGAAACTCAGGCAAGGCATCGACTTTCCGAACCGGTGGTAACTTATTAAGTACTTTGCAAAAGTTTACATGAATTAAAATATTTTCTATTCTATTCTATTCATAATAAACAACATATCTGTAATTATTCAAACGATTAATGTTTGTAAAATTGTGTCCCTCTTAATAATTAATTATCAATTTAACTCGGACACATTTTATAAATAACTATTAAGAGTTGCATAATCCATAACAAGACGTGAATGCTCATAAAGATACATATTAATAAGTGATTAAAAATATTATTTATCAGCTTTTATCTTAACACGCATTACAAATACGGTTGCGTTCAGAAATCGTGGCAAACATAAACAACTTAAAATGTTAATGTCACCAAAACATACTCGTTACTGAACGGATTTTTGCAAAAAACTTATTTTAATGATGGACATAAAACGGCATTCTCGATTTGTTTAAGAAATGTGGCATCGCTTTCTAGTTTTTTCGTAAAAACATGTTAACAAGCGAAGATGTCGAAATTGCTATAGGGCAGGTATGGCGAACCAATGGCACGCGACATTTTGGGCACGCAACCCGTCACGAAACTTATTATGCAGAAAGAAAAAGAGTGTGAACTACGCATTAGTTCCTGTGCTACCTTCAAATCCTACTCTATCCTTGAGATGACAGTCATCCCAATCATCACAAAGTCAAAGCTTTATACGAGCATATTTTTGACCATATTAAACATTTCTATAGGAAAAACTGCACGTTGATGAAAGAAGGTTCGCCATCCCTGCTATAGGGCATTAAAATTAACTGCAGATGCGTTCGACGTATAAATTACATTCATTGTAATTATAATGGGTCAAGTGTGTGTCGGGTTGTGGTTATACTATAAAATTGAAATTAGTCGCATTTTCAATTGTAACAATTTACATAAGGTTTATGAATATTCATCACTGGAAATGATGCATTTGTATCTTGAATATCAATGACGGTCTTGTATAAATTATTACATAGATATTTGTACTACTTACTAACGTAGAACACATAGTGTACTAATTAATATATTATTATTAAAATACGTGTATAAGGATTGTAAAATTTATGGATGAATTCAACACTACGGCAGAAATATCTCTTAATTCTGAGCTTCAGCTTGTATATAAGCATATTTCTATCTACGTTCTTCTTCTAAATTTAAATTTAAATTTCATAGACAAACTTTTTATTCTGTCAGACCATAGAGAAGTGAGAACTAATTAGTTAAGGCGAATAAACTTTCAATGTATTCGATCACATAATTATCAATATGAAAGTACTTGTCAATTGGCATTAATCCTATTCGCTAAGTAGATGCAAACGAGTCAAACCAGTGTGAACTTCACCTGCTATAAATTAATCCTAATTATATATTCATTACGTTTTATCTTCCTTGACACTTTCGGTAATTAAAATTCGCAATATTCTCTACTAAAAACATCTGAATATATTAGTTGTTAAAAGCATATTTCTCTGTTAGTATATTTTGCATATTTTTTGCGTTACACTGAGCAAATTAGCGGGATACTAGATATTAAATAGTCTCTTGCTATAAACCTGTAACTCGAAAAATGGACTGGACTATTTTTCTAAACCGCCACAACTGCTCACAGACACAATACTATCTTGTAAATCATCCTGTTCCTAAATCTATCTTAGATAACCAAAAAATATAAATATCTTGCGTAATGCTAACAAATCCAGTGTTAAGCCTGGCACCTGTACATTCAGGGGGTTAATATTCCAGCCTAGTACAGGTGCCACCTCACCTTTTATTTTAACAAATATATCTATCACTTATTTGCTTCTATACTACAAGCTTTGCTTAGTTTGGGGCTAGAGAGCATAGTGTTAAATGTCCATTTATATTTAAGTTTCAATACTGACCTACTGTATACTATATGTATAGTAAACATATTTTTACAAAAGATTAACAACTCGACGTTCGGCTGATTTATTAATCTTAAATTCGCTTTACGTCAAAACAAAGAAAACGGCAATTATTTTCGTAAATTCCAAACCAATTTACCTCAAAATTGGAACGTCCGAAACGCAAGATTGTGTCAAAAGTGTCACGACAGAATGCAGACACATCGTAAATTGTTGCCTAATTGTGTTGACATTTCAGAAATGTTGCGATTAAATTCGTTTTAGCGGATTAAGGGCGTCCAATTAAGTTCATTTAAAGTGTTTATTGTACGGTAAGGGCTTTTTTAGATAGGTATGCTTTGTGCAAGCGGCGGTACTGGTTTAATTGTCTCTTGGCTTTTATTTAACTGAAGAGCTTTTAAACTTTAATATAGTGTAATTTACGTTGTTACTCAATAAATTGTAATATAAATAAAGGTTAGAACTACTCATATAATTTACCTATTACCACAGATAGTATAATACTCTAATATTAGTAAGCTATTACTAAATAAATAATATTAATTTATGTTTCATGTTAAGGGATTTGTGATCGATCAAACTCAAGAGTTCGACATATCGAATATTGATCAAAAAATCTTAAAGAAATCTGTTACATACCTAATTAATTCTATACATTAAAATCCTTGGCTTTATATTTTTTCGATAGAATCGATTCGACGTTTCAATTATTATTATTGAATTCACACATATCACACATGCAAGTACATACGCACACATGACAAATCAATAATTGATTGCATTTAAAAAATGTATTAACTCACATTGAAAATATATTTTTTTCAAATTTTGTTTTGTACGTAACGATCAAAGAAATTCTGTGAGCAATGCCATATTTTTTCTATATGTAATTTTTTGGAACAATTAAAACTATTTTTTATTATCTATATACCGATTTCATTCAAGTTGACAGCAGAATAATTGTGATGCGAGAAACAAATACACTATGAGACTAATTGCTCCAACAGGCTTTCAGATCTGTGATAACGTACACATCTATCCATCTTCTTTTTTCTTTGCTTTTAGAGTTCCGTATACCGTAAATGTGAAATCCAAGTTTTTGACTTTACCCACAAAAGTGTAATCTATATTTGTGTAGTTTAGTAGAAATAAAGATCATAGTAGTTATTTAACATACTTTTTATTAAGGTAATTATTTCAATTTTATTTAAAACATGGCCAATACTAAAAGAGCGCGAACCACGAGTGTCTAGCTATCATCTGTCAAGTTAGCAACATTACTTATTACATAGTTTAATTATAGTTAAGCCGACTCTCCCATATAATATTGGACATTGGCAAAATCCTTTTTACAGAGGGACGCCATTTAAAAGAAGAAAAAGTAGGAGTAATTATAATTATGACACAATATGTGCCTAGTTCTTGCCTGCCTAGTTCTTAATTTTAATTTTAAAAAGTATTTATACATATTATATCGTTACATACTCCTTTACGACTCTTATATAGATGAGATAAGACATCCGCTACAGAAATTTTGACGAAAACAAAATTAATAAAAAATTTGTGATATTATAACAGTACCGTAAAAAGAAACATTATACGGAACCAAAGTGGAATATAAAAAATATATGGTAGATTTTAAAACACGCGTGGGTTTGCATAACTATAAAATGTCTAAAAAATCTATGCCAAATAGACATGTTGTTTTGACATGCGGAATTCGTTTTATCTAGCCAGAGATCTAATATGAAAGTATTTACATGATATGAATTCATAATGCATATCGATGTCAAAACGTTTAAAGTTATATTTTTCTAAAGACGAGAATAGTTTCGACCTGTAGAAATGTACAATTTTTTGTATAAAATTAAAAAAAAACTATACTGCAATATACGGAGTGATTTCTTAGTACTCTTCCACTTTTAAATCTTTCTCAAAAGTACTTATGTAATATGTCGCTAGAAATAAAATTAAATATTTTAAATAGTTATAATTACAACCAGGCAATTGACTTCAAGTACCCAATTACAAAAATCGTGACACAAAAAAGTATTAGGATATGTTCTAACTTCTGAAATAAAAAAGATTCCGAGGACGTAAGCAATATTATTTAATTTTTACGTATACAATATCAAAATGGGTCAAAAACATGACATAAGTACGCGTGTTTATTGCGTTAAAATCTGTAACACTAAAATCGTAATTTATTGTAACAATTGACCGCACTGCACACGGCTTTCGCGAATAAATTCCACACGAGCGACATTTCACACTTAAAAAGCTATAAAATTGTATCTCGGTATTATTTACGTAAACGGATAATCCTGGCGTTTATGATTTTGGTATTGAAAGGGTTACGAAATACTGGCCTTCAATGAAAATGAAAAACACTACAAATTAAAACTGGACTGTACGGACTGGAAACTGGACGAAATATTACTTATTTGTATTTACTCCATATTTTGAGTAAAGTTTACTTTAATTCGGTTCATAATATTTTATAGAATTGAATCTATTTTTTACACTATTTCCACTTTTATTTATAGACTTTATTCTGTTAAAATAAAAGTGGAAATAGTGTAAAAAATAGTTTCCATCCATCAAGAAGTGACAATACAGTCTATCGAGTATATTAATTCGGTTCCTTTCATTCAGTTGTAAACTTGTAATACAATAAATTCATTATTCACTTTCAATTTACTTATTGATATACCCAAAAATCCTAGAGACTATTACATTGTTTTCCAATCAACAATCATTTTTTAATCACATACACATAGTTACACCCGCATCAATAAATCGTATTTTTTTAAACTACCAACACCAATAATCTTTAGTATTCCTTTTTTCCTAGACTCACATGAATCGCAAAGCACTTTATGCGCAACATATTTTTTAACATCGAACAAGAAAACACATGTTAACAAATGCACATACATTTGCTTTTCACGCTGATACCGCGACCCCTGCTAGGAGGCTAGTAAGAAATGCAATAGCAGTTAATTATGCCAGCATTCGTCATTAATCAGACGTGATACTGCGAAACTGTTATCTTTTTCTGCATCCTGTTTTCTAAACACCCTGTAACCTAGTTTTGATTATTGAAAATGGGAGTTCACATTTTGCTTCCTGCTTTTTACAAGTTTCTAGTTCGTTTTAATGCTTGCTTTCGAGCCTAAACCTTTTTACATTACAAACAATATGAAACAATTAACGTTTATATTTGAGGTGTAGAAATAACTCAGAATCAATGGTGAATGTATCATAAAATTCTTTGATATTTTGAAGTTTTTCACTTCATAACTAAATCAAAATTAAGGAAACGTAAATAAAATGTTCAAATATTGATACAATAAAATGTACAATTATTTAAGTTCACAAAACTGTTTAAAACATGCAAGTACAATGTCATGTCAAAAATCCCTTTAAATGTTAATTGCTTCAAAGTTCATCTCATTATAAAACAACATCTTGAACACGCGCTACATTTGAATATTAATTACCTCATAATTGAATTAATTGCCTAATTAAACGATTTATAAGCCATTCAAGCGCTACCTTTAGATAAGAGCGGTGATAATAAACAAAGTTACTTGGGCCGCGGGCACAGTAACTAGCGAGTTAAGGTAATCTGACTTAGCTAATATTGGAAATATGAAAGTTTGGATGTTTGTGTGTAAATTACGCCGCAATTACTTAATAGGTTTCGTATACAGATAGATTATTATTCCCCATTTTCAGGATAAAAAACTATCCTATGCCCTTTCTCGGCTTTCAAAGAATGTTTGTACAAAATTTTATTCTAATAGACCTAGGAGTTTCCGAGGGAATGAAATAAAAAAAAAAAGCAAAAATTCAAATCTTTTCTCTTTATAATATTAGAAAGATGAGGCAGTTCTACGATAAATTGAACATTTTGATAAGTGGAACTTTGCATTGATGTCAATTTTTCATAGAAATTAATCAAAATTTCAATATCCGAATGAATAAACATATTTATTAATGAGCTTTTCACAAAGCTAAAAGCTTATGGTAAGTATATACAATGTCACATTTAAAATTCAGTTAGAGTTCTAGTGAAAAAAACATCTTGCTATCCTATTATAAATTGCGAGAGTTTGTGAGGATGTATATAGGTACATTCATTATAATACACTTTCACGCAAAAACTACAAAACCGATTGTGATGAAACTTGGTATTCATATTGGTAAAAGTCCAGAATAATATATAGGCTACTTTTAATCCCGGAATTCACGCGGTATCAGAAGTAACATACATAACATTGTAGTATTATATATTTACCCTCTTGTTACATATTGTAACCGCTACTTTAGAAAATAAACCTCAAATAAATTGGCCCAGTTGAGGTCAACAAAAACAGAATAGATTTCAAATAAACATAAATTTTTCAATGAAAATGGTCACGACAAATTATTAGGAGTTATTGCATTATTTAATAATTAATTCTGTTATTACGGTTACATATTGCAAACATTTGGTCATTTGAAATGTCTACCTTTGTAGGGCCGACAAATTTGATTAGGTACTAAGGCGATATACAATATAACTATTTTATTAAGTTGTGCATCATTTAATTTGGGAAAAATGTTAGTTTATTGTAAAAGATTTTTACTATCACGATTCATTGAATTATATATTTTTATATATTCTGGGACATTTAACACTACGCCATCTAATCTCAAACTAAACAATGCTTGTACTAGAATATAACGGATAGTTATACTTAGATAGATGAACCAGACAGAAGAAATTACAATGTTATTCACATCATAATTTTCTACTCGTATCGAACCCACACCCTTCAGCGCAATATACCATTGCCACATCGACTGCGCCAATTGGGTGGAAAAATAATTAGTATCAAAATTCTCACTTATTATTATTTTTCTCTGAATTAATATGCAGAGTGGAATTTTGTAATGCCACCTGAAGGGAAAATACTCTTAATAATGTAGATAGGAAAATTTACGAGAATATAAGGAATATATTTTTGATAGGAAAGAAAACGTTTTTGTGCATTTATTTGCTTGATTTTAACAAAAGAAAATAAAACAAAATACCTTATATCAAACGACCGACAAAAAACATAGTACATCGTTTAATTACATATCCGATCGTAAATTGCTTTATCTAATAAATAATTATTTAACAAACTATTACTACCAAAAGATTATTAATTAATGATTCCAATGTCATAATTTCTTAACTACACTACATTTAACGTAATGGACAAAATATAGATGAAACAAAACAGCTCGCCAAAAACACAGATTTTTCATTTATGGTCATAAACCATAGACTCTCAAAGACAAGCTAGAGTAATTCGATCATGTCATGCGACCGACATAGGACATAATTAGTCGTTGAATCAAATATTCCAATCGTGAATTGCTTTGCCAAACAAAGCGAGTCTCGTAATTAACTGTAAGTGAACGATCCTACAATACGTATACTTTTTACAACTTTAATTAGATTTTTTAATCAGATACGGTTTTTACTTGAATTTTCTTTGAATAAAGAATCATTAAACTTTAATTAATAGTACCGTTATCTTTAGGCAACTAAGATCTAATTTAAGATAATATTTTTTTCGGATTCGTTGCAACGTTGTTCGTGCGTCATGGGTTTATCTAGTTATACGATGCGACAAGTAAAAACAATAAATAGAACTACTTACTTAACAACTAAATTATACGATAACCTAAAGATAGAACTAAGGAGTTCGCTCTATGTATGGACACGATTATGATAGAATTATTGCGTAAGTTTATAACTTTATCATAACACTTCTTGTCTCATGTCTTGAAGACTAAAGTTTTCAACAATGAGATTTTTTTTTGCCATCATAACACTAGTACATTATTTTTTGTTATTTAAAGATATTTCGAGTAAATAATGATTAGTTAATTCGTAATATCTACCAATTCAAATCATTACATTACAATTTGTTATATATGTAGTCGACAAACTAAACCCGAAGATTTATCAAATGATTTTATCATCGAAGTTAATGGATTTAAAAGCCCGAGGTAAAATATATTATGGCAAATAGAGAACGTATATTGTGCTCAGAAAATATTTATGGCGTATACGTATAGTATATTTAATTGAAGTATTTCCGTTTTTACCGTTCGTTGACTAATTAATATATTGAAAATGTGGAATGCATTAAACATGTTGTTTTTCTTAAACTTAGTAATTTTATAGCATTCCTGAAAAATATGGGCTCTCTAAATTATATATTGAGCTTTATATAGATATTATTTTAGATTAATTTTACGCTGTTATGAGAAAGAAGATTTTTTCATTGGGGACACCGGACAGTATAAATAAACATGAAAATAATGTAATATGTGTTTGTAATCATATAAATTTAATAAATATTGTAATATTTTGATTAATTACCTGAAATGAAAAAATAATAATTTGTAATGCTAACTCTAGTTTCCAAGATAAATTGTAATTTCTAACAGTATCACATTGGCAAACAACCTGAAATAAAATATATTATCGCATTTTTATAGCAAAAAAAAATAATAGCTTTTATTATATTTTATAATAAAAAGATTTTTTCTAAAATTTCTAAACAATCACCATTAGTTTTTAAGTAGTTTTCTATAAAATCGTTATATTTTATGGAGTCTCTTTTATGGGGGCTTTTTTATTAAAAGACAAGCACTTCCAAAAATGGAAATTATATTTTTTCTTTGTTATTTAAATTAACAACACTGACATATATAATAAAAAATATATTACGAAAATACTAAAAATATTATGTTGAAAACCTTTCTTATAGATAAATTCAGAATCGTAATAAATACGTATAATATAGTATGTATTTAATTTACGCGCGCGTAACGACTTGTACATGCACTTATGAGATAAGATTTACCACCGATGTAGATATAACTTCGCAATTATATAAATTATTTGCTCTCTCAAATGTTGCCATCATAATTAAATAAATTTATTCAAAGGCCCTACTCTTATGGCTTTGGAACATTTGTAAAATTAGGTTATTATGTAACTTCGAGATAAAAGCTAGGCTCATCATAAGTCCTTTTCTGTACTACCAACAACTGTTAAATTAAGGAGGGTTTGATCAAACATGATCTACCAACTATCAACCATGTATGCAAAAATTAAAAATTTGCTGAGTAGATGATGTTAAACAGGTACCAACTAAAAATTTTGCATTTATATATTATCTGGGATACAGTTGGTAGTAGCTATCTGATTTACGCAGAGCTAGGACCATTTTTGGGGAGGAGTTTAAGGCAAGCCGACATGGAACTGTAGACCTGACTGGTGAGCAGCGGGATTTTTTTTAGAGCTGGTAGATAGAAAGTCCCACTAAAAAGACGTGTGTGTCTTTTTGAGAACACTATACTTTACTTAAACTAATACCCTATTAAAATTACAAGTTGCCTCAAATACATTTTCAGATGCTTATTTATGTTTTTGATAAATATTTTTGAACGCACCTGGCAATGATAAAACCCCGGGTAAATCGTTTGGTCCTTTTTAGATATTCTAGACCATGTTGGGGTATAATAGGAAAGGCATCATACAAGGTTTCCGCTTGTTACAAACACCTCTCCAAAAAATGATCCTAGCTCTACACCTATGAGAGATAAGATTTACTACCAATGCAGATACATACTACCAGCTATAAATTGTCTTGCTCTGTCAAATGTTGCCACCATAAATAACGACAAACGGCTTTATTTACGGGGTAATTGTATACGGAGAGTAAAGTGCAACTATGTAATACTTGATGTAAGTTTTATAGTACGTTTTTTAATGAAAAATAAAAGAAATTTTTAAAATACTGGGCACTTAATTGTAAAAAACCTAGGTTAAAAAAATAAGAATTTTAATGAGATACTCGTCATTTAGTTAGTCGTTAGTTTTGTGTTATCTTTGTGGGATTTTGCGATTTTTAAAATTCAAGTCCTGCGTTAATTTAATTCATATTGTATGTGAAGCAAAAAATCAACAAAATATACGATTACATAACATTCGAGTTAAGATTTTGGTATCACACCCATCAACTTTTTAAACTAAATTTTTGTATGTAAAACCTAATTTAATAATTGGTTTAATCGCAAAAAATGTTAACAACAAATTATACTAACTTATCAATTTAAAATGTTTATCGTCCAATAATTGTGAAAACTGTAGTACTAACTGTAAAAACCAATACTACATATATTTTTATTTCTTTATATAAAAGCTTTCAAACAAATCAAATAACGTTTGAACTTTAGCGTATCGAGTGTTACAGATAATAAAAAGAAATAGACAAGCGTTACGATCCGTCTATCACGGCTTATCATACAATCTAAGGCATTTGTTTTATACAGGGTGGCGAAGACCGAAGCAATTTTAAGGAAACACAAAATTCTCTTGTCATCACAAATATTAAGAAGAATTGAATTCTTCTACGAAGACATAAAAATATTGTTTTTGAAAAATTTTTTGGGAAAATTATTACAAATTACAACACTATTAATAATGATAAAAGAAACAACATTGCAAGTATAGTCCTAAGTTCAAATACAAATTCGACCAATAGTTTTAGACTTAAACTTTTTTGAATAGTTACAAAAAAATATAATTATGAGTACGACATTTAATTGATTTAGTATTGGCAATTATTTGAATAGATAACGAATTAGTTTAGTAGAGTACCTACAATGTTCAATGCATTTTAAATGATGCAAAAACTTGCATGATTTAAAATAATAAAATTTATTTATTTATTTATTTATCTGCATATCTAAAAATGTATCCTGCGTCTAAACTACTGAACGACATTCGTTGAAATTTTTTACACAGTCTGGATTCGATACGTAGTATTTGTTATATTATTTCTAAAAGTGTTTTCGTCGTCACCACCCTGTATAAACATATATGAAGATACGTATAACACATTTAGTGAAGGACGGTCAGATTTTTACTCATTCATTATTGCAGATGTTTTCGTTATTACAAAAAATGTGTTTATTTTTATCTCGTATTTAATTTGTAGGTATATTCTTTATAAGAACAAGTAGGAAGACTTTATATACCTTGAGGCTAATATCTTTTTTGGGCCATTATGAAACTGAACTTATATTCACCAAAGTCGAAATGTGCGAACTTAAATCGAATTTGGTCCACGCATTGAAATATTAATCTTAGTTTAATATTTTTTATTTGTTACAACGTTTCATATAAGTTACTTACAAAGTATGAATTGGAATTTCTCATACATTCTGTTTATATACAATTATAATAAAACAAAAAAATAGCTAAAACTCGAACCCACCCCCAGTTCCTCCGTCATCAATGCGGTAAACAATTTTTATTTTAAGAAGTCAAATATGACTAAGAATAATTTGTCCATAAAAACATTTACCTGCTAAACGAATCCACGTCATAGTTTTTGTATTCAAGACTCATTCAAACCACAGATAATATAATATTATTGTATACAGATAAAATTAGTAACGTTATCTCAACACGTACTCTGAGTACACGTACATACTTATATTGTTTTTTCAACAATAAATAGAAAAATACGAAGAAATATCTTAAAATTTCAGACGCACTTAGAAATATTTTTTTAATGCAATCTCTTCCTCCTTTTGTAATTCTTTAAATTAAACCGTGGAACATGTCAAGGTAATACAATTAATTATGAAGTTATAATAATTCTGTGATTATTTACCTCAATCAAAGATTCCTAGCATTCCACGGATTCCTGTTTTATGTACTTCCCTACTATAATATTAATTAAACATTGTGATATAAATTGCAGTACAGAGTGGGACTACGGAATATTTCAAAATGAAAGCACAACATCGTATAAAGGTAAAATAGACTTAGGGGCTATTTTACAAAGATGAAAAAACACTTTTATAATTTAAATATTATAACAATTATTGAAATATTGAATACATTTATAAAACTTTATATATAATTAAAACGACAACATTTCTTTGCTCAAACGAAAATTCTGCAATAAGTTTTAAAAATGTACTCATTCTAAACTACTGAATGTTTTTAGTTGAATTGTGTATAGCATTGATTGTATTCAAACTATTTGTAGTAATAATTAAAGATATTTTGTCGTCTTCACCCTGTATAATACAAGTATGTATTGAACTCCTACTTCCTAGAACTATTATAAATGCGAAGGTTTTTGAGGATATATGTATGCATGTCTGTTACTCTTCCACGTAGAATCTACAGAACCGATTATTATGAAACTTGGTATATACATATATAGGTAAGGTAAGTTCAGAATAATATACAGGCTACTTTTAATTACGGAGTTGGAGAAGTTACGCGGTTGAAACCGCGGGGCGCGCCTAGTTATAGATAAAAGTGTACATAAAAAATCCTCAGTATACTTCTTAGAACGTAATTAAGTGTGCAGTTATTGGAAAAAATATAACGTTTTCTCAATAACGAATAGAAGATCTGTTCCATAGCTACTCCAATACTGGTTTTTTTAATGTTATATTTTATTTTTAATAATATTATACCTAATTAAAAAAAATATATTAAATTACATTTTAATTTATTATGGAAATAACGTTGCTTTTTTTGTCAAAACTTTATTTTTGATAATTGTTTCATGGATATTAAACATTTGTGACTACGTAACACTTGTTTTAGATGGTTGTAGAGATATTTTTACAATTTCATGTTTTAGACAAAAAAATTTCTCCCAACATTTATTTACACTTTTACACTAATGTTATAAAGAGGAAAGATTCCATTTTTTGTTTGTTTGTTGCAATTGTATATGCTCCGAAACTACTGGACCGGTTTGAAAAATTCTATTGCCATATGCAGAATGCATTATCCCAGATGAACATATGGTATTTAACATTATGTTACGGGAGCGAAGCCGCGGGGAACAGCTAGTGAATAATAATTAGAGTTTGTCTCTATACTTTAAAATTCTAAGGTAATGCCTACCAGATTTACTGGGTAACAGTTTCGGTGTTAAAATATATTTAATTTAATAAAATGTAATTTTTAATTTGACCCCCTAAAAATATCGGTGAATTGATAGAGCTTAAATTACTGGTAATATTACGAAAAGAAAAAATACAAGCCTCTGTTAGAGTTGAAGGAATTTGCAGTCATCTTAAAAATGGTAGACATACACGACATTAATGTTATTAAAATCCACATGTGGCCCGCAGATTGTTTTGTTATGAAATCTTCCGATTCATAAATTGAACCGTACTGTATAATACATGTGTAACAGTGAAATATTATGTGATACTGTGACAATTTTAACCCAAATAATGTTAGACCGATAAATTAGTTTTACATACTTCACAATTTATACGTTTGACTGTGGTTAAACATACGTTAGGTATTTTTGAAAAAATCAAATTCGAAAGTTTGAAAAGGCAGTCAAATTCGATCAGTCTTTTAAAATCTGAATGATTTGGACTCATAGTGAACCTAAAATATTAAAATTGTATTAATGTTATAATACGTTTTTTATTATATGGAAGGACGCAAAGGGATAGTACAGTCGTATTTTGTGAATAGTAGGAATCAAATAAGTACGATATTTTAAGACATTGATATTTGTAGGGGACATCGATATTTTAAGACTGCCGGCTTGAAGGAAGGGGAGGGCATAAATGATGGGAAATTGGGAGAGGAGTAGAACATGATGGGAGTGGAATGCGATGGGAATAAAGTCCTTCCATATTACATCACATGACATCTTTTTTGATTAACTTATCAGATAATAAATGCACATACAAAACTTAAACTAAGTTAAGAATACCTCTTTCGTTTAAAATAAACTCAAAACGAGGTAACTATTTTCGTTTCATATTAAAAAGCAGAAATTTTAAAACAGTAGAGATACTTTTGTACACATCTGAACTCTAAGTACAGTAAATTATATAAATACTGTGTTCGTCGCAACTAGTAAGAAAACATATGGATATAGAAAGCTTTGATATTTAGTTCTTAATGTACCTACCTATATGTATCTTAATTGACACGTTCCTAATATATTTTATAAAAATATCAGCAATTTGCTCAACCTTATGTTCTAATTACGCGTAAAAGCGTAAGAACTATTACAACCATATCGATTTGATTATCGATTATTATTAATCGATAACTATGTCAGTGATTAACGTCACGGACGTCGAAGATCTCGTCTACAGATTACAAAGGTACAACAGATTAAAATATCGATTTT
>LQNK01000424.1:108124-118251 GCA_001586405.1 Phoebis sennae | reverse complement strand
ATTTAATGATAAATAAAGCCTTCTTTTAATCTCCAAAGTAGATTATGATCATGGCGGCCAACAAAGACTAACCAACATGCAGAAGTTATTATTTGCGTCCATAAGCAAGAATGCGTTAAATTCGTGCAAATATACAAGTCTCTTTCATTCTAGAAGTATACGACAGATATCGAAAATATAAATATTTTGCAAAAAAAAATATAAGAGAATTATTAGGATTATACAAGCATTAAAAAATAACAGTTATTAAATCGTAAAGATTGGATTCTTCTTAAATAAAATAGAAGTTTATAAACCGCAAAAATTGTCCACTTCTACTTCGAAAATCCGCAAAGTACATAATTTTGTAGTCCACGCGGGCGAAGCCGCGGGCAGAAAGCTAGTATTTAATAATTGTCAACTGCTCATTCTTTAAGAGAAAGCTCGATTAAATTGTTCTTAAAATGACTTGAGTGCGAAGCTGAGTGCGACCGCGTAACCATCACACTCGCCCTGAAGAAGGACCTACGAAACGGTCCGAAACCGTCGGCCTTAATCCGTTTATAATATTAAAAAAAAGTGAGTAAAACCGTGAACAATATAATTAAAATGATCCCGGTTAAAACTGATGTGAACTTTATAAATATTATTTAGTGATGATTGTAATTGATTTTGAGTGATACATTAATAAGACAGACCATTCGCAGTTCTTGAGTACCTAATGATTAATTAAGCGTAGAACCATATTTATAAGCAAGCAATAATGAATTAATTAAAATGACGCTGCAAGTTGGATAAAATCGCAGGACCACCGTCTAAGCAGAAACTGGAGCAAAAGTTTACTTAAAATATCCATTTACATATAATAATAAACTCCCCGACCGATTCTAGTCATGGTGGCCAATCTAAATAGAGATCAGTCAGGTGCACAGGAGATATTATAATGTACAAAGATTTGCGCGAACTCCGGTGCACTCTATTTCGTCTACTCTCTTATGCTAATGGAACGGCTGACCCATAGATAATACATATAGAAAGGCAGACCGGAAAGAAATCAGGCGCAGAACCGACAGCTTTATGTTCTCTCCGAGGCAATTCAATTATGACAGTGCTGTATATGTATCTGAGGAAAAGTATCTTTTGACAGAATATATAATTACTCAGAGCACCGTAATTCTAAGAATTTAATGTATTTAAAGCATTGGATTTACTCTGAATGGCTCAAAGTGGAGATGGACTGAAATGTTGGACATCCCGTTTCATTGATAGATTCTATTTACTATCAGCATTCTGTATTCTGTTTTCGATATATTTGACCAGAAAAGAAAATAGCAATAAACTCCCATTGTAAAGTTGTACCGTTCAATAGCTAAAAAGTTAAAAGTCATATACATAATTGTATATTTAGGTTTCTTCTTTCTTAATTTATCCCTATAAAGCGTTAGGCTTATTAGAATTTCTGTTTAAAATAAGGAACAAATGTATTAAATTAAATAAATATTTATAAATTAAAATAAATATGAAGAATTAACCAAAAAACACCCTAACGAGAAGGACGCAAACGAAAAAGATCTCTTGTGATTAAAATATAATGTATCTGAATCTAAATAACATAATAATTTATCTCAGTAGCAATTATATAGTTTTGACGACAGATGTTAGGATTAATTGTGAAATCCAATAAGAGTCTTAAATCTTCATATATTAATATAAGAGATAAATCAAGGCAAGTTAATGAAACTTCATTCTTGTGTTTGCACTTATAAGAAGAATCTATTTATATCTGTAATTTGGGTGTGACAATCACCAGCTTAAATATTATTTTTAGAAAAACAAAATAATATATCAATGTACCATTCTGTTTACGCTTCTTTTATTTGAAGTGGTTTGAATGATAAAGTAAATTTAACTTAGAACTAAGTTCGTCAAAAGCAATTACAAGTAATAAAGCAGGTCTGCATTTTGTCGGGGTATAATATAAGAGAGATCATTTAAGTTTTCAACTTGTCTCAAACACCTCTCCAAACACTGGTCCTAGCCTTCGGATGATAAAGCCTTTATATATCCTAGCTACTAAATCTAAATAAATTAATAGAATGTGAGCTTAAGAACTATGCTTAACTCATTTAGGACATATTTTATCGAAAATAAGATAACGTGTGTAATGTCGTGGTCAGAAAAAATGAACAACACCAAGGATCGACGATAGATCTATATAATAAATTATTATAACTATTTAAACAATAATTAATTTAAAATATTATGTCTATATTATTTTCCCTTAAAAAAGACATATCTTTCTTCTTATCCTGCTAAATTCATATTTTTAAGACTGCTGAAATGTCAGTTGTCAAAAACCAAATGTCAAGTGTCAAATATGATGTCAATTGTCATTGAAAGCAAATGCAAAGCCAAGCTGCGCTTGCTTTATTTATAAAACGAGATAAATTGTAAAAATATTTACATAAAACTGCAAACATAATGGCTGAAAAACCGCCAGAGGAAGGATATATATCTGTAGTTGATGAGGACCCGGAATTTTTTGCATTATTGAAGTGGGATTCTAATCAATCACACAAACAACATGAGGTGCGGAGTTTGGAAAGAGCAAAAAGTCCAGAGAAAAGTATGCCGAGAGCGAGGGATGAATTAGATCCGTTTGATTTGAACGACCCGGCTTTTTTAGAGACATATCGCATCCCGAAGGATATAGCGCGAAGTCTGTGTGAAGAATTAAAACCTGTAATGCCCGATTCTATAAAATCTATAGAGTTTTCTGTAGAGAGCAAGGTATAACGAGTATATTGAAAATTATTCCTTCGATATTTTATTCTCAATTTTGAATATGTACACTTACAGTTAGCAAGCTTGATGACTAATTTCATATTTATAGTAATTCATGAAATTGATTAATTTCCTCATAATAACTTAACTTTATTAATTATTAACATTTCATATATTACTAAAATGAAACGAAGTATAATCTACCATAAAATATAAATAAAATAATGTACAAACTACCTTTTAACATTTTTGTGTGCAAAATCAATGTAATAATTCAGATTAAGTTTTTAAATTTATATATTTCTCGTAGGTGCTAGCGACGCTCTCGTTTTATGCAACAGGGAAATATCAAAAATCCATAGCGGGTAAAAGCGACCCAAATGCAACACAGTACTTTGTAGCCAGTGCAGTGACACAGGTGACAGAAGCTATGAACCACCCCACCATAGTCAAGAAGTACATACATTTCCCACATTTGAGGGACGAACGAGAAGTTATTAAGAGCAGGTAAAAAGTAAGATTGTTTTACGTAATTATGGCTGTAAATAATCAATTATTTTATCAAATATAATTTGTTAATAGCATACCTTTGCAAGTATTTTTTTTATTTATTTTAACCATACATAAAGAGAAAATAATATATTAACTTAACTCTCTTAGTTCCTTGTCACTCCAACATATATTAAATTAAGTCAATCAAAAGTTACATACTTAAAATTAAGGTGGAAATTTTCATAGAAGTTTTGTATTGTTATTGAATGACCTTCAATCATCAACAGTGAGAACACAAAACAATTGAAGAAGATTGCCAACATTTTAATAATGTATGTTTTTCAGATTCTACATGAAGTACAGGATACCCAACGTAGTGGGATGTGTGGACTGCATGCACGTGCCTATCGCACGCCCCGACGAGGACCACAAGAGGCATTTCAACAAGTCCTACCATTCCAAGAAAGTGCAAATTGTAAGTGTCATATTTTTCTGTTTCTTGTGAAACAAAAAATTTATTATTTTTATTATATTATGTTGATTGCTTTTTGTCTTATGGACAAAAATAAATTAAAGAAATATTCAGGGATATTTATTGTTATCTAGTCCCAAGGTAAGCTTGTACTAGGGAAACTAGGTAACTGATAGACATACTTGACTTTTTTTTGTAAGTACTTACATACTATACAAAGTTAAACACGCAGACAGTAGAAAATTACAATGTTCATCACATCATTATTTTCTACTCGTGATTGAATTTTTTTTCTTCGTGATTGAAAAATTTTCAACAATCAGGGAATAAAATATCGTAATGGATTCTGTGCCACAGAATATATATAAATATTGTATACCCTGGCACAGAATCTGTGCCTATGTTATTCATTAATATTTTCGAATAAAACCAATGTGTTTCTTCAATTATCAGATTTAGAAACTTATTAAGGAATATTTTTTCAGATTTGCGACAGTGATCAAAACATAATAAGCGTA
The DNA here is from genome assembly GCA_001586405.1 of Phoebis sennae. Lineage (NCBI taxonomy): Eukaryota > Metazoa > Arthropoda > Insecta > Lepidoptera > Pieridae > Phoebis > Phoebis sennae. The sequence goes on along the minus strand of LQNK01000424.1, from coordinate 114,006 downwards.
GACGCAACACCAGGCGGTTCGTTCACTCACGACGCCATCTTGAACAAACACGCGGTTAAAAACGATCTCGAGAGCCTCAATAATGCTAGGGATGTTTGCTGGCTCATAGGTAAGATAGTATTTAAAATATTTTCTATTTGTATGTAATTGAGTTAAGTTTGGTTGAAGAAGTTTGCGGTGGCCCAGCAAGTATTTCCTAAAAATATCTGAATGCAAATTTCTATTTAATTGGTTATTTAATAACTTAAATTCTTGTTTAAAAAATTTCCAAAAAAAAGATGAAATGAAAATTAATTTATTTTTATGCCCCATCTTGGGCGTACCGAGGGGGGGGCAGGGGAGGGCAGCTGCCCCCCCCTGGATATCGTATACTCTCTACTCTCTATTGTTATTGATTAAAATTTTTATTTTGCAGTACAATATATTTACATTATTTTGAAAAAAAAAAACAGCCAACCGAGCGTGAAACTATTTTACTTCCACGCTCGGGTCTGTAGTACTCTATGCTCTGTGGCCGCCCCGGCCTGGCTTAAAAAAATTGATTTGCCCTCCCCTAGCCCAGAACCTGGGTACGCCTATGTAGCCCCATGCTATGGATGTCCTGTGCTCCGCCTTTCGATGAATTTATTTTTAATCTTAAGTTTAAAAAAAGAAGTTTCTTGTGTGTGTGTATATGTATGTGTGTGAGCGAGTGCGAGACACGACAAATTAATAATCAGGAAATAATATTAGGATTTACATAACAATATGAAGACTTTCTTTGTCCTTGCCATATAGGTGTATTAATGTACGGTTGCTTGTTTCAGGTGGTGCACACTACACTCCAAAACCGTACATAATGACTCCGCTACCAAAAATAACAAAGAAAACACCAATATCCCCAGAAAAATACTACACAACGTTACACGCACAAACACACACAGCCGTCACAGACACGATCAAACAACTCAAGTCCCGCTGGAAATGCCTTCAAGCCACTTGCAACAAGCAGTTTGATCCAGCCACTGTAACAATGATCATCGTGGCTTGTTGTGTGCTACATAACATATGTAACAAGCGAGGATTGCCCGTGCCTCAAATGGGACAGGCTGAGGAAAGGTTAGAATTAATGAAACAAAAGGTTGCAAATGCTCCTATATCTAAGAAGAGAGTGGAAGATCCGAGCGGGGTAGAAGTAAGGAATTCCTTAATAGAAAGACTGTGGAATTCCCGGAGTGTGTCTGAATGTGCTCCTCCGAAGAAACGAATGGCAAGGAAAGAGAAAGAATGTCACAGTCAGTCAGTTCAAATGCCTCAGCAGCAAATGCAGGAGGATCCGAGTAAAAGGGCCAGGATAATGATGAATAACCCGTATGGATTGGGGATGGGGATGGCTCCGGGCTGGGGACATTATCCTCAGCATTAATTTTTTTTAGTGTTTTCAGTGGACAATCCTATTATGTGTTTAAGTTTAAGTTTAAGTAAGTTTCTCGTCTAATGAGATCGAGTAGGACTTCTTGAAATTTTGTTGAAGTTTTTGAGTGATATTTTAAACTTTTTTTTTATTGTTTCTGTGAAAGCACAAAATGTAATGAATTTTATATCCATGTGTCTATGCGTTGGTTTTCTCTAAAAGCAGTGAAATTCTGTACAGTATAATTTACATAAGGATTTTTAAATACCAGAAAATCAAATAATTTTGCAACTCATATTTCAAAGTGTATCAGACTCACAGAATATTTGTAGTATTTCCGAAATTTTTATATATATTTCATTTGATTTATATCTATCATATTTATGTTATCACTGTCAATTAAAGGTGCAATTACATTGGTCTTTAAGTGAGTCCATTAATCAGTTCAGAGCTCCGTGCATTCCATATAACAATCACTGAAACTAGTTATGACTTTATAGCATGCGTTACAGAAGTCTCCCTACCCCGAGTGCGAACTCTAACGACCAGTGAAAACGATTATCCCAATGTGGGAAGTATGGCATGCATGACAGAAATCGCCCACTCCCCGCATCTTAACGACCAATGTCAATGCACGTAAAATCAACTTTTATGTACTGTGATCTTTTTCTATATTTTAGCAGTATTATAGTGGTGCAGATTATTATTTGTAAGTTTTTTTAAGATCTTTTACTTGAATCTCAATAAAAGACATTGATGAATGAGATTATACATTTATAATCTAAGATATATTTAGACTATAAGATGAAACTGTATGTAAAAATCAGAATAAATATTAAAAAGTATAAATTGTTTAATTTTTTGTATTTGATTTAACTTACTAAACCTTGGGTTTCTAAATTATTGTCAAAAATTATTTACAGGCTTAGGAAGGATTCATATTTTTAACATCTATATTACTGAAAAAAAATCACATAAAGTACTTGTACAGGAACAAAAATTAAACAAACTTTGATAATAAGTCTTTATTGGAATAACATTATAACATATTGGAATATACACTTTAAATACTTTATTTACTAAAAGAGTTAGCGATCTCATTAGCCAATAGGGACGCAATGGCCATATTTGGACAGTTGACTGTGACCAATGAGAAATCATTTTGAATCTTCACTGATATAAGTACTAAGTCTTGCGATGACATGAGGCGTCCGGCGAATCTAGAAATAAAAGCATTATTTGTTACTTTTCTATGTAACAGCAGACAAGCGGAGTATGCGGTTCACCTGATGTTAAGCGACTGACCGCAGCCCATGAACGTACTTGCTTCGCTTGCGTTAAATTAGAGAACTATATATAAGGTGTTTTATATCTAGCGTTTCATATTTTTACAGCACATTCATAACGTATATCTAAACACGTAAAAAATAATGAAAAGGGTCGGTGGGGCTTTGTTAATTTAATATGATTTATTTATTGAACTTCATGTTTACGTGACGTATCAGCTGGCCGGCATTGCTGGTTGAGAGCAAAGAATGTGAATCATTGGAAAGCGAGATCAAGATTGTAGAAGAAGGCGAAATATATGTATTTTTTGTTAAATTCATGATTGTAAACAATTCCACATTGTATCAAAACGTTTTGAAAAGAGCAACTACTCAAGTTTCTTGTCGGTTCTTCTCGGTAGAGACAGCCTTCCGAATCGGTGGTAAATAAAAAAAAAATATATATATATTTATTATGCAAATGTAAATGACGTTCTAAAAGCGCCTCAACAGAGGCCAATTTGGAAAATAAACATTTTGACTTTGACTTTATTTTTCTTTAATTTATTAGAATTCGTTATTCACTACTATATTTACACATCAAATATTCACAAATTAGTGTCACTCACTTGGGAAAGTTTGCGGGCGAGTCCACGGCTCCCACATTGACAGTTTCGAAAACGCGTGTACATACTAGCACGTCGTCGTCCAGTTTTGGCGCTTTTTTGTCACACTGCAATAAATAGATTAATAAGAAAACTGTAAAATCGATAATTAATGTATGAAAACAATTTAATGTACATACAAATAAACACAAATAATCATTTGACACTTAATACATATGATCGAATGGCGGCCTTATAAGGCATTGGCCATATCTACCAGGCAACCATTTACAAATAGAGACATAGATATATACAATAACTATTAAAATTTTATACAATAAAATTATGTACTAAACGTATTCATCTATAATTAATTGCATTTTCTATACATAAAACAACATCACAAAATCATAATTAAACTGCTTAAGAAGAATAATTACTTAATAATATCTTTACCACATCAAAAATTTAGTATTTTTATATAATAAAAGTATGGTCTCAACTAGATTGCCTACTAATTTAAAATGTGTCGAAAGTGAGTTCCGGTTCCGAGCGAACTACTAGTATATCCATTTTACTAAACGCACACCCACCTCAGACATTCCCCTCAATTTTCTCGGCTCAGCTAACCACCTAGTTTCTGACACGATAAATAGTGTCAAACGCGAGTCCCAGTTCAAAGTGAACTACTAGTACATCCATAAGTACTAAACGCACACCCACCTCAGTCATCCCCCTCAGTTTCCTCTGCTCAGCCAACCACCTGGTTTCCGACATGCTGACCGCTCTCACCAACTCTCCCACGGGAGGAGTTATAACTACCGTTACTTCACCTATGGGAAAATTATATGATTAAGGCGTCAAAATATAACTATGTATGTCTTATTGTAAAAATAAACAAATAAATAAATAAAATCACTTTATTTCAGACAACAGGATCCATAGTAGAAATCATTCACAAATACAAATATTACATACATTTAAATCGATATTAATAAAATTTTACAAATAATTATTATTTAATTCAAAGATCAATTAAATTTTGAAATAAAATAAAAATAAATATTATTATTATTATTGTGAGAAAATAAAAACTTTTTATTTTTTTATTTTATTTTAATTAAATTAAATCTCAAAGTAAGAACATTAACAAGAATTTGGATAGCTTTTAAGTCGTGTTTGAAAAGAAATTGGTTGGGTTCCATAATATGAAGTAGTATACGGTTTGACTACGGTAGTGATACCGCATGAGCACCAGTAAAAGAAAAGTGTCAGGTGCATAGCAAACTTTATGGAATAGAATAAACACTATTTTTGTCCATGTTTAAACTTTTTACAAAGTACTTATGAATAGTAATTTTTTTAAAGTTTCCACCGGTTGGGAGAGTCGATTCGAATGGTGCGATTAAGAAGGGGAGGGGGGGATAAACCATGTTAAAAGTGCAGCTTAAGTTATTACTATTTGTTTTAACTATAGCTTATTATACATAGGAGTTAAAAATATTGTAAAATTATTTATATTTCCTTTGGGGGAGGGGGGGAGTAGTGAATTGCAAAGTTATAATAGCAAGCAAATACCTAATGAGCTGGCAACACTGAACTCCACGGGTTGTATGGAGTCCGCGAAGTCTACCCCCAGTAGCACAGTGGTTGAAGCCCCCGGACCTAGCGATGGGACGGACGGGAACGGGTGGATACTGCGGGAACCGGACAGCGCCTGAAAAAAATTGGGCTTATTTAAGTTATATTTTATTTTTTATGTGAGATATGTATAAGCTTATCTTAGTTTGGGACTTGATGGCGTAGTATTTAATGTTCCAGAATTTTTATTTATTTCCGTAAATGAAACCCCTTTTCCGTCGAGATGGCCGGGCTATTTTTTTTATGTTATCAGCAGGCAAGCGGGGTATGCGATGAACATCTACAACATGAAATGTCGCAGATGCCTTGCCAGCTTAAAGGAAGGGGAGGGAACAAGTAGAGGATAGGGACTTGGGAGAGGTCTAGAACAGGACGGGAGAGGAATGGGATGTATGTACGAAACACAGTGCAATACTGCTTCACGCCGATCTTCTGCTGGGGGGTGGTACTTACACCAGTGCCAGCTTGGCCCAATCGTGCAATGCTCGACTCCCACTCTTTTATAGCTGAAGATGTCATGCAGCAAAATTACCCTCTGTCGCCTCTTACGACACCCACGGGTAGAAATAGGGTTTTTTGTTTTTTTTTTATGTGATAGCAGGCAAGCGGAGCATGCGGTTCACCTGATGTTAAGTGACTGACCACAGCCCATGAAAATCCACAACACCAAAGTGTCGCAGATGCCCTGCCGGCTTGAAGGATGGGGAGAGCATCAATGACAGGAAGTTGGGAGAGGAGTAGAACAGGATGGGAGAGGAATGGAATAGGAATACAGGCCTCCGGGCACCAGCTCACCTGTACGAAACACAGTGCAATACTGCTTCACGCCGATCTTCTGCTGGGGGGTGGTACTTACACCAGTGCGAGCATGGCCCAATCGTGTAATGCTCGGCTCCCACTCTTTTATTGCTGCAGATGTCGTGTAGCAAAATTACCCTCTGTCGCCTCTTACGACACCCACGGGTAGAAGTAGGGCAA
>LQNK01000424.1:94834-107991 GCA_001586405.1 Phoebis sennae | reverse complement strand
CATGCTCCTGCTGGCCAGGTGCGGCTCGCGGCTCCAGCGGCTGTGCGCTGATAGACCTCCGGACATGACGCGAGATATCACCTCCGTCGACCGGTTTGGGACGATGCTCGGCCCGATTGGGGTTATCATGTCTTCTGCACAGGTAATCGAATTAAATAAGCATGTTAATTTAAAATATACTAGCTGTGCCCCGCGGTTTTGCCCGCGTATAAAGCCCGATCCCGTGGGATTTCAGGGATAAAAAGTATCCTATGTCATTCTTCTGCCTATGAATTTTCAGCTAAATCGGTTCAGCCGTTCTTGAGTTATAAGTGGAGTAACTAACACGACTTTCTTTTATATATATAGATAATAATTAATTATAGTTTATTGGTATTAACCAATAGCTGGGGTTCATCCGCATATACAACGTGTCCCAAAATTCAACGATAATACGTCACCAGGTGGGGGGCCTACTCATAACTACTTGTGGAAAAATAAAAAAAAAATTCAATCTTATTTTTTAAATTATAGAAAAAAATTGGTTTACTTCAAAAATGTTCACCTCCTAAAACATTCTTTATTACCATGTCCACAATATGATATGGAAAAAGTGTATGAATACATTCTGAAAGTATACTGAGTGCAGCCATGAATCAATTTATTTATATTTATAAAAAGTAATAACGAGATACTGTTACTAAGCTTTCACTGTTTGTCTTTCTGTCACCAGACTATATCTAACAAAGCATATTAGCTAGAAAGCTGATATTTTTACAAATTATGTATTTTTGTTTCAACCTTTTAGATTATTATTGTAAACCTATATTCGCAAATAAAAAAAATAATAATACATACGGAAATTAAAAAGAAACCTATATTTTAAACTTAACATTTTCACATACTCACCATCATTAAATCCAGTAGTTTTATTAGTGGGGGGAGACAGGAACCCCCCACAAGTCGGCGTCATAGTTGGCAAAGTGCTCGCCACTTCGTCCAGTTCTAGCAATAGTTCCAGATTCGATTTCTCGTTCTTTTTAGGCTCTTCTTTTGGAGGTTCTCGAGACTAAAATAAAATTTTGAATAAGTACTATTATAGTTCTTAAAAATAAATAAATAAATAATTATGAAAAATCTCCAAGTTGTATTCGAAAGCGCTTCCAAAACCTTGAATGAATGAATGAACGGAAAATACTTTATTGGACACCATTGTTAAGTAAAAAAAAATAAAATATACACAAGTAACGTACAGAGGGCGGCTTTATCGCTGACAGCTATCTCTGCCAGACAGCCCAAATCTCAGGACATTATATTTAGATGTAGGTAGTGCATTAAAATTAAGTTATTGTATAAGTTATGTTTCGTTTCAATATTTCGTTGATAATTTGACAAAAGAAAATCTAACAAAATATCCTGTCATGGTCTCATAGTAAAATATATGTAACAGTGGAGGCACAAAAATTAATCTCCATATATTTTATCCGTGTACCCCATTCTACCTGTGGATCTCGTAAAAGGCGACAGAGGGTAATTTTGCTATATAACATATTCAGTAATAAAAGAGTGGGAGCCGAGCAGTGCACGATTGGGACAAGCACACACCGGTGTCATTATATAGGCTACGCCTATATGAAAACTTACATACACGATTTTAACTCCTCTATCTGTTTTGTGCACATACCCTCATTTTCACGAAAACACACATACCTTTTTCTCACTCTTCGTTATCTCTTTCTCTTCTTCGCTGCTCTCCTCGCTCTCAGAACTCTCTTCTGAGCTGGACTCACTATCCGACTCACTGTCTGAGGTTTCGGAGTTCGATCTAAAAGTACAGCACAAAAGTTAATTTGAGTCGTGATGATTAGCGTAGAAATAATGTTATTTAAATAAATAAATAAATAAATAAAATAAACCTACATTTACTCACACTCACTCACACGTACACACACCTACACTATTCACTTACCACATAATTTACTTGAATTATAATCATTTTAATTATTTTAATTATAATATTACCAATAATTGTTTCTAATATAGACACAATTAAAAATGAAATAAATTAACCTATTCATGTTGTTTTATTACCTATTCTTTGTATATTTAATTCTGTGTGTATTCTCTTAAATTTCAAAGTTAAAACTGTGATAAAAATTTATGTTATGAGTATGTCTTTAGAATGGGTCTCACTCTAAGGTAAAAATCAATTTGAGATATATATATATATACAGGTTATAAATATGTTTTTAGAATGACCGAGATGTCACTCTAAGGTAAAAATCAATTTGAGATATATGTTTATTTATATGTACATTATATGGTTATAAATAAATATGTTTTCATAAGTAGCTTTCAACTTACTTGTAGTTATTAGTTTCCTTCGGTTTCTCTGGTTCATTTTCATTATCATTCTCCTCTTCCCTAGAAAAATCCCATACACAGATTAGTAAAATAATCTTTGAAAATTCTCAGTTCAAAAAAATTAAGTGATTTTTGAGGTTAACTTTTGAATCAAAAGATGAATTTTTTGAGCAAAAAAAAATACTTGACAAAAGAAATCATTCTACAGATATATGTGTCGGAGATTTCGAAGGATTAAGTTCTGAGCTCTCGAGTGACGCGTCCGCCATCTTATCGTTTATCGGGCAGTGCGCACCAAGCAGACGTTGTCTATATTCGAATTAAAGTGATCTTACCGACGCACTACTGACATTTTATAATTGGTCATTTGTGTAGAATCACAGTACATTTCTAATAATAAGTAACTTAAATCTAACTTAATTTGCTTAACTACTTATCTAAGAGCAGGTCTATTAACTAAATTTTTATGAGTTCTATTGTTTTAGTGTTCTCTGCACTACACTATTATCACTCGCACTAATCACTATCACTAAGCAAGCTCAAATGGTTTTCTTAAGTCTTCACACTGTGTCACTTATGTTGAGGAGCTGGAAGGAGCATTTATGTGATTTTGAAGCCTTTTTGCGTGAGTTACTGCTGATTTCCTTATTTTGTCGACGAAGTAAAAATAATGAAAAAGAACTTTGAACATGTCTAGAACATGTCTGATTATTTTATTAATTATATTGTTCACGGTTTTACTCACTTTTTATATTGTAAACAACAATGTCTCACTTATCGTTGAATTTTTAATTCAAAATTCAAATAAATGATTTTATAAAATTAAAAAAAAACCAAAAGATAATAAAGGCACTTACTCATCAGACGACTCCTCGCTGTCACTGCCCGACGAGGACTCTGATGATGAACCGGACTGGCTCTCCGGTTCCGAATAGAAAGTTTTGTTCTTCTGAAATTTTACAAGGCACTCATATAAGGTGTTACATAGCTAGCGTTTCATCTGTTTACAGGACGAACAGAACATATTCCTTATCACGTGAAAAATAATGAGAAGGGACGAGCCTTTGTTAATTTAATATGATTTATTTATTATTAATTTAAATAAACAAAAATAAAATAAAAGTTATTTTCTACTTTTTAGTGACCTATGAAGAGTAATCACATCTAGTCACAATTCAGTCTCAGAGTCAGAGTTTAATGGGTATATACATCATTAAACATTAGCCGCAGAGCTTATTCCATTAATTTTCGAGGAGTTTCCTGCAAAACTTAAAACAAATTTTTATTGGACCACACTGACACTACTCTTTCGAATGCAAAAAAAATAAATGAGATAAGCGGTAACATACCTAATGACAATTAATTTAATTATCAATGTTTATAAAGTGACGATTTAATGATATATTTATAAAGACTTATTATTAAAAATTTGTATGCTGCTCGACAGCGAAATGTATGCACTATAATTTATATTTTAACATCTTTATTTGACAACATTTCTAACAAAAAAAAAAACCTAAAATCGAATTGATAACCTCCTCTTTTTTTGAAAGTCGGTTAAAAAAGCACGTACCGGTGTTTCAACAGGCGGCGCGGCTTGCGCAGGCGGCTCACGCAGTTCTGCATCTACCGACTGCGCCGGCGCACTCGGCAGCGGAGTGTAGCCACTCGCTGAAGTGCCTATGTACTGCGATAGCGAACCGAGCGTGTATTGGTCGCGATCTGGAATTTTTAATATTTTTTTCTCTTTATATAGCGTTGATTCTATTAGCTGTAAATCGAGAAATAGGTTTCAACTGGCCACGGAATGTTCCGATAAGAAGCTCGTTATTGTATTTTTTTTATGGCAGAGCAGGCAAAGGGGCAAGTGGATCACCTGATGTTAAGTGATCACCGCCGCCCATGAACACCTGAAACACCGGGAGTATCGCAGGTGCTTTGCCGGCCTTTGATGGACAAATACGCTCTTCTCCTGTACTCTCTCTGTACTGCGCCAATATGGTTAAACCATAACTAAAAATGATCTGAAAGCTACTTTAAATTGTGGTCAATGTGGTTTAATTTGATTTGCCTCAACCTATATGAAACACTTCACATTAGAATTCCAAATACAACTTGAGCTAAGGTTTTTAGTTTAGAACAAAAATTGTTACGAATAGCGCGTACTCCAAACTCACCTTTAAAGCTTGCCAACACGGTCGGTTTTGGCTTATCAGGGCAGAATATCTGCGCTGCATACTGCGCCAGAAGCGATCCATCTCTAGGTTCTACGAGCCTTCGTAGCAGTCTCGCCCTGTCTCGTACGTCGTAGCTCGCGTCGTAGCGCGCTAGGTTGAGCGCGTAGCGACACATTGGGAGAGTGTCTGATTGCGTGATAGATAGTTTCACTGCGAGAGACAGTAGTTGGAGTTTCACTAGTTCGTCCTAAAAATAAAAGGCTATTACATATTTCAGTTACACTATTGAATTTATACAATTAAAAAAAATACATGGTATGTAACATGTTGAATACAAAAATGTCTTAAACAATGTTCAAATAAATACAAGGGTTTTAAGAAGCGATAATGAGTAAATTCATTTCATAAATTGTTATGTTGGCACTGATTGCAGCTTGGTCTGTTAAGTTTATATAACCGCTCATTTTTCTCAAATTCAACAAAAAGTTAACTTGTTACAGCTTCTTACATTTATTTACAGTTGTTTTTTACAACTGAAATTGTATAAAACAGTTGTTTTAAATTGTATAAAACAGTTGTTGTAAATACATGTAACATAGAAAGTAAGATTACAGATCAAAAGGTATCGACTTCGAATCTGTCTTCCCCGTTCCCGTGGGATTTGATTAAAATCCTTTCTTAGCGCATGCCTACGTCATAATATACTTGTTAAATTTCAGCCTGGACGGATGTCCAGCATGACTTTGCGTTCATAGATCACTATGACAGTCAGTCAGTCAGTCCTGAGTTTTATGTATATAGATATATTATCCTCTTCTTTGGGGGGTTGTTTATACAATAAAGTGCCTGTAGTTAAGAATATCTCTTGCCCAGTTGGTCAGTCTCCGCACATTACCTGATCAGCGAAGTTGGCCAACATATGTGCAAGTATAGCGGCGGCTCGCGGGTGCTTCGCCCCGTGCTCCGCCACCAGCCACACGGCGGCCGCACGAGCGTTACCCGCTAGACTGAAAAATAAAAGTTTAAACTAGTGGCTCGCTCCGAGCTAGACCTCGCGTTCATCATCATCATCCTGCCCTTTTCCTATTATTTGGGGTCGGCACAATGGGTTTTTTCCTTCCACTCTTCTCTCTTCTTAGTCATTTCCGCATTCACACCTCTTTCACTCATATCTTCTTTTATACAGTCCATCCATCGTTTCTTTGGCCTACCTCTTCCTGTCCAACCATCGCGTTGTAATGTATAAATGTAGGTTTAAAGAACTTTATTTCTCAAAGAGCATTATACAAATATGTGTAAAAAATAGTTCACTTAATGAGAAACATTTTAACAAAAAAAATTAAAAACTAATGTATAAATTTAGATCAATTCATTTGATACCACACTTGGCTACTGGCTATATTCAAAAGAAAATAGCCTAATTAACCCTCCCATATTTTTTTATCTATACTATTAGTGTACAAAATTTTCAAACATTCACCTATTTGAACCCCCTCCCTCAACCAAAAATTTCCCATTTAACGAACACAGTTTCGAAACAAAAACCACAGATTAATGCTGATAAACGCAAATTGAAAGTTAAATATTTAATATACTAATACAGATATTAAAAGTAATTGGATCTATTTCCTTAAAAAACTCTTCACAACGATATTTACAGAGAGAGAAACAAAAAAATCTCACCGATCCGAACGCAGTAGTTTCGCAGCTCTCGACACAGCCGCTCGCGCAGAACTAGCACCGCCCCCCACCACTCTTTTCACCACCACCACCGCTTCGCATACCACCCACTCTAAAATATTCCAAAATTATTCAATCCAGATATCTTACTTGAATAAAAGTCTCCTAATATCTTATTAGTTATTACCACATAACAGCAAAAAGAATGATGAAGTGGGCGTGGCCGTAGCGCCACTCATTTGTACAAATGAGCATATGATTGTCAAAAGACCTTGTGTGCAGATTTTGCCCAATGTCATTATCCTTAAGATAACTAACGTACTATCAGCGTAATAAGGGCTATTTTTGCTTGAAGTTTTTTAGCCAGTGAAAGCCCAATTTTCATGGTGTTGTAAATAGGTGAATATTTATGATTTTGTGAAAACTGACGCGCACGGTTATAGTACAAATGCAAGTACGTTATCATTCTAACCATTTATCTGTTCTGTGGTTATTACCATATTTAGATATAAGTATACACTTAATATACTTGATAGACTGTATTGTCACTTCTCGATGGAAATGCATTTTATAATTTTTTTTATAGAATTGAAACTCTTTTTTACACTATTTCCACATGTTTGAAAACAAAATTTCGAACTCAAAACACGTTATAAAAAAACAAGAGAAAAAATGGCAACCGTATTGAAATTGATTCCCAAAGTCCATAAAAAATACAACTTACCATCCTTGCTCGACAACAGATGCAGCAGCCCATTCAAGCACGTCTCAGTTTCCGTCTGTATGGCCACCGCCAACCTCCCTATCGCCTGTATAGTGGCCGCAACAAACGCCTTATCACTGGACGTTACGTAGGTCTGATACTCTCTCAATACAGTAGGTGCTGTTGCCTCAGTCGCTAGGTTGGTCAAAATCTCCAATTTCAGGAGTTTTATGTGTGTAGGGTCGGAATTACGGACGAAAAACGACTTTAGGAACGGTTCGAATAGAGCCTGAAAGGGAAATATGGACAAATTTTACAATTTTCATTCAAATAATCTATTTCACCCGGTATGTAAATCTAGCTTCCCTATCGCCTGTATATAGGCCGCAACAAACGCCATATCACTGGACGTTACGTAGGTCTGATACTCTCTCAATACAGTAGGTGCTGTTGCCTCAGTCGCTAGGTTGGTCAAAATCTCCAATTTGAGGAGTTTTATGTGTGTAGGGTCGGAATTACGGACGAAAAACGACTTTAGGAACGGTTCGAATAGAGCCTGAAAGAGAAATATGGACAAATTTTACAATTTTCAATATTTCACCCGGTATGTAAATCTAGCCTCCCTATCGCCTGTATATAGGCCGCAACAAACGCCTTATCACTGGACGTTACGTAGGTTTGATACTCTCTGAGTACTGTGGGTGCCGTAGCTTCAGTCGCTAGGTTGGTCAAAATCTCCAATTTGAGGAGTTTTATGTGTGTAGGGTCGGAATTACGGACGAAAAACGACTTTAGGAACGGTTCGAATAGAGCCTGAAAGAGAAATATGGACAAACTTTATAATTTTCATTCAAATGGTCTATTTCACCCGGTATGTAAATCTAGCCCTATCCCCTAACACTTTATTACTGGATGTTAAGTAGGTCTGATACTCCCTTAATACTGTAGGTGCCGTAGTCGCCAGGTTGGTCAAAATCTCCAATTTGAGGAGTTATATAGGTTCGAAATTATAAACGAAATACTACTTGAGGAATGGTTCAAATCTTTTTGAAAAAGAAATATGGACAAATTTTACTATTTCCTCTATATGGCAGAAAAATTCCCACCTAATTTTGGACAGCAGTATTAACCCGAGAGAAATGACAGCGTTTACAAATGTGGTATTAAACGTTTATTTATTTATTCCAAAGGTACACCACATCAGACGTATAAAACCTTAACCAAAAAATTACAAAATCACTTATCTAATAAACGTTAAGTATCATATGTCTGTATCCAAAGATTAATTTTTATATTTGCCTAAAATTTCCCTGAACCCACCATTATCAAATAAACTATAAATACTTTTTAACATTACCAAGACTATATTATTTTCATGTCGATATGGGTCATACATTGTTGATTGCTGTCATACAACAAGACGACTTGGTGAATGTTCATTATAAGCGAAATTATAATGGCCAGATCTATCTGCCACATTGAATTTGACAAACAAGGATACAAATGGAAGAATACAAGGATACAAAACGTGGTACACTCTTCGTCATGTGTCGATAGCATTGTCAAACCAAAGATGCATATTTTTATACAGTCTAATATCTTAAATAACCACGTGGCGAAGGAATAGAATACATGTGTCGCCACCCCATCTCTACCCGTGGGTGTTGTAAGAGGTGACAGAAGGTTAAGAAATTCCATCTGAAGCTATACTTCCCAAGGAGGGTTGACGTCAGGCAGGCGGCCGGTTGTAAAAACGTGCCAAGTCTTTTCTTGTAATGGGTTTAATTACGGATGTAGTCACTAAAATCTTAAATCTCCCCTAAGAAGTTACCCTACTTTTACTTCCACTCAGGATACGTCAAATATGACGTATGACAAAATATAATATTTTATAATAAATAGATCGAAGTGACGGATGGAGGTGGTAAATTTTCTTCTCCGAAATTCTTAACTTGAGTGGACGTGAGTTAGTAGGGTTTTATTCCGACTCAGAATGTAAATTTTCGTTGACAGAGGTTGAGTGAAGTCGAGGAATGCTCGAGATACGTATTAGAATACGGGGGATAGAATATAACTTACCCGTCTAGAAACAGTAAGAGCAGCGATGGAGTTAAGAACCACGCTTTGTACTTCTGCGTGCGCTCGCAACAAGCGCACCATCGCCTTCGCTACGGGCGGCAGTTCTTGAGCTGAAAGTAACGTATTATAGTAAATTTGATTTTCAAACCTGATTTGTACTCTATTTTTACTTATTTCCTTGCACTACTCGGTCGCTGGTAAAACATAATCGTAATCGCAATTTAGAGGGAATTAAAAACCATTTATTTTACAAACGATGTTATTAAAACTATTTTTAGATGCTTCATAGAACACAATTGATTTAGATGTTAAACAAATATGAATATAGGTTTTAATAAACCTGAAAAATCACGATGTGTGACCCGTAAAAATAGGCTTCAGTTTTAAAAATAAAGTTAAATACACCTGAATATCGATGACATATCATACATGTCGATACACCATACAAATGTTTGTATTGTGTAGAAATAAATGTTTGTGTTGTTGTAGGTTGCCTGGAAGAGATTGCTGATTTACTAATCTTCAATCTCTTAATAAGGCCTTTTCGTATACTGCTGTTGTAAAATTGTTCCACAATGTTATATACAAAAGCACACTAACAAAAAATAATACACGAGAGTCTAATACCGATATAAAATATTTTGTATCGTCCATCTTTCGCATACCTTAAAATCGGTCCAACCGACCTACAGGACGTGTCAATGAAATTGACATAAAAACATACATACATACATACACTTGAAAAACATTACCCTCCTTCTGTCGCAGTCGGTTAAAAAGATTTAAAGAAGTATTTTACAGAAGTTTACAAACAATTGTTCTTTAAAGTTATGCATTAAACGTTTATTTTCCATATTGGCCTCTTTCGAGGTGCTTTTAGGAGGCTGTATACATTTTTATATATACACAATTAGCTCTCCGCCCGCGGCTTCGCTCGCGTGGACCCGGCAATTCGAATTTTTCTCGCCGTAAAAACCATGCTTGAACTTCAACGAACATTTAAAAAAATTAATTGTATAAATTGGTCCAGTCGTTGTTGAGTTATGCGCTTACCAACACATTTTGCGATTCATTCTTATATATAACTAGCTGCGCCCCAGGGCTTCACTCTTGTGGGAATATCGGGATGATATATAGCCTATAGCCTTCCTCGATAAATGGGCTATCTAACACTAAAACAATTTTTCAAATCGGACCAGTAGTTCCTGATTAGCGCGTTCAAACAAACAAACTCTTCAGCTTTATAATATTAGTATAGATAAGACAATATATACAGTTTGGCAAATTCTCAAAGGTGTCACAGAGTAAAAAACTCACCAGGTCCACAATGATAGAACAGTTGTGCCACTGCCATAACCACTCCCGCATTTCTGCTCTGTAACAGTGGTTTAGCTGCCCGTAGCAGTAATCTCAGATCTGGGTCTACTGTGGGGGATGATGAGGTTTTCTTGCGGTTATCACTTGCATCTGAGTCTGAGTCGTAGAAGGGCTTCTCCCCTTCGCTTTCACTTGAATAGCTCTGAAAGATAAAATAGGAAATTTTTTTTGTATGAGATACAGGATAGTAAACTTACTAAATGTTCATAGAGTACTTCAGTAAAAAAGCATTTTTTTAAATTAAAAATAAAATAGAAACCTTGCAGTAAGCCGGTAATATTACCGGTATTTTCTAAATTACTAAATTTAGAAAATATTTAAAAATAAAGTAAAATTAGAACTAGCATGCTCTTTGTTTATTTAATTCTTACAGAATAATAGAATTACAGAAAAAATGGTTTCTAAAAAGCTGTAAATGCAAATAGATGAGTGAATGCACTGAAAATCAGCAAATGCTGAGTGCAGGTGGCACTTACAGGTAAACATTTTTTTTTCGGTATTTTATTTTTAAATTAACTTTCCTATTTGTTTTTATATATTTTATTTATTTTACACTTTTTATCTATATAATTTTTATTTTGTCTGTAATGAATAAATATATTTTTCTTTCTTTTAATACTATGTAAGACACAGATTAAAATTTATACTAATGAATAAAACTCACTTCATTATTAGGATCCGGGAAGCAGGTCTTTGCGTATACAGTCAGTACATTGAGCAATGCCAGTTGACCCCATTCATCCACATCGGCTAGCAAAGCACACAGTTTCCTAAGAAGAATAATATTCAAAAGTTGAATGTAAGAAAAATAGTGTTAGGCTCCCGTATTTGTGTTTTGTGTCTAGTAATTTCTCCATGATCTACTTGTATTTGGTTAATTCAAAAAACATTAAATACCAAAAAATTGCGACTAATTGAAAAAAACATTTTCCATAAACAGATGCTTAGCAAAGTTTGCACGGAATTCAGCAATAATAATTATAAAAAATATAACATTACTGCTCATTGAATTTCTGATTATGTAAAATAATGATGTTAGAATTTGATAATGTTAAATGAACATCGTAAATAAATTTTAAAAAGGCAACTTTTTAAATATGTAAAATATGTTACAAATTTATTTGACGCTTTTAAATGAAGAATTGTAAAATGACCACTAAATATGGATTGATTTTAAAAAAAAAAGTTTAAGGCCTGCTAGGATCACAAAATTATGCGCGAATAAATGAATTGTATAATATGGCCTTTTCAACCCCGCAGAGCACATCTTAATGAATCTCTAATATAAGCCATATTACAGATTCAGTGTAGATCACAAGTTCAAATTCAAATTCAAATATCTTTATTTGCTGAATGTAGTTACAAAAGATGTCGAGTGGTTAAGTAAGTCTTACACATTCTGCCTGTTAGTTAGGCATGCAAATGTTCATAATATAATTAAAATTAAAATTAAAGTTAAGGTATCAAATAATATAATTTAAATCTAGCATTTGATTTATATAAATCAAGTGCTTAATTTTAATAATTACCGGTAACTCCTGTGAATAAGACTCATCCTGTCTCCGCACACTTCAGAGAACGCCATGGCGGCCGAGCCCACCACGAGCGGGGCTTTGTCCGATAACAACTTATCTATTATTGATACTAGTTCCTCTTTTTGTTCAGGATCCAGGCTGTGAAATAACAATAAACATGATTTTTTCATGAACTTTTTTATTAAATCATGGTCAATTTTACTTGATATAAGTAAGACACATTATGTCTATCAAATCTTTTTATACTTATATTTGAGACAATGACAACCATATTGGCCGAAGTTATTTTTGAAAAATATTGAATTTTTTTTTATCCAGTTAAAATAGAACTTCTGACCAAGCCATGTTGGCCTAAGCTTGGCTTTTAGGCTACACTGGTTCTGTCAAGATTTGATAGAATTTTAACGGGATAAAATAAAAAAAACTAAATATTACAAAAAAAATAATGGTTTCATGGCTTGATTTCATTTAACTTTGATTGTACAGTCATAAGCATATATATCTGACCATGGGCAGACTATCAAAAATATCTGACACACGTAGGCGGCATAAATATCATGACTGTACTTGTAAAAAAAATCGAAACATTTAAAAAACCTATGTTCAAAATTCCTCTATATAGCCCTAAAATAGATGTCCATCTTTTGTTATTATTTTTAACAAATTTTTTATTTTCATTGATAGGACTGTTTTATTAGTTAAATAAATAAGGATAAACATTGAACACTTTTTTTTACTCATTATAAGTATTGAAAAGTCTAACTAACCTGTACAACTTAGGTATAGCATGAGCCGCAGTCTTCCTCACATACGGGCTCATGTCACTGGCCGAGTCTCTTATGGCCAGCATCACGATTGGCACTATCATAGGCACGCGGATTGAAGATAACACTCGGAGCGCACTCGCACGGATTAGCTGGTTTGGATCCTGAAATACGAGGGCTTTTAAAACTATTTTATAATTATGAAATATAAAATTTTATTGTTCCACCAAACAAAAAAATTAAAAATTATACATATTATTTAACTTAACCATTATTAGTGGAGACAAAAAGAGATGTCTCAGCTATGCTATTCAAGAATCAACATAACATAACAATGTTGCAAAATATTTTGCAACATAAATGCAAAAATAAATCTTACATAGACAAACCTGTATTTGTCTCTTCTTCATGTTTAAACCATTGAAGAGATTTGGATGAAATTTTGTTCAAAGATAGTTTGAAACCCGATAAAGGACATAGGATACTTTTTCTCCTAAAT
>LQNK01000424.1:67395-87001 GCA_001586405.1 Phoebis sennae | reverse complement strand
AAAATTGTTTACCTAGTTTTATTCCCAAGAATTTTGTGAATAGTTTGCGCAAGTTTTCTTGGACCCAGCTCTCTCGCGTTTAGGTAACTGCCCTCAGGTACAAATCTGCGGTTTACGGTTACAATAAGATAACAATATAAATAATAAATAAATATTCAGGGACATTTAACACTATGCCATTAGTGCCAAACTAATCAAAACTTGTAGTATGGACATTAGAAAACTGATAGACATACTTAAACATACTTCTTTTGTAAATACATACAGATACTATAGATAAAATGAACACCCCTTTCAAACCTAATTTAACCATTGAGTATAGATCCAAAAAAAAGATTGTCATAGAATGGCTGTATTATAAAGAAAGTTTATTCCATACACCTAAAGGCACATAGAGTGAATACAGTCAATGAAAATAAAATGAGAAATAATAACAATGCATAATATCATAACAATTTCAAATAATAACATTTAAAAACATTGAAAACAATTACATTATGCTACGGGAACGAAGCGGAACGTGCGGAACAGCCAGTTGAGAATAACTTCAGGATAATAATAAATAAAATACTTTTTAAAAGATTTTAAACGCGGTTTATTAGACAATATTATTAACCAGTCCTTTCGAACACTTTATGAATGGTATGATCAGTCATCTGTGACCACACAAGCGTGGTGACTGATCAATCAAAAATCCTTTAACAAGTATTAGTATTTAATATGGAAAAAAAAAAGAATCAGTACCGTTGGGTGTGAATATAGACGCAAACAATGTGTAAGCGAGATATGAATACATGCGCCGCAATTTCTAATAGCATAAACTGTTAGAAGGAGTATAATCCTTTGTAAATTTCGTGGAAGCTGACATGATACCCGCTGCTATTATAATCGGCTTCCTGCTAATTCTATTCAAACTATTTTAGACTCTATTAGCTTCCTCCATTTACTTTCAATAATGAGCTTTCCATTAACTATTCTTGTTGAATGAACATTTTCAAATTCAAATATTTTATATATTCTTTTCGGTTATAATGCGCAGTAGGTATATTAACAAGTATTTTATGAAATTGTACTCCAGTTAAAACAAACACAAAAAATGCTAACTTCAGGATAATACCAATAAACAGTACCTACAACCCACATGCTTTATATAAGGTGTATCATAGCTAGCGTTTCATTTTATTACAGGAATTTCAGAATATATGTATACCTAAACAATAAAAAAATAAGGAAAAGTGTCGGCGAAGCTTTGTTAATTTAATATGATTTATTTATTGAACTTCATGACCCTTTTACGTTTTATTATTTTTATTATGTTTTACGTATTTAGGTACATGTTCTGAGCGCTAGCTATGAAACACCTTATATAATAAGCCACAGTTTACTTTCCTCAGGCTACTTACAATTCTTTTGTTAAGCCCAGGTAATAAACGCTGAATAAAAATGAACGATAAATGAGACCGTATAAAATTTTCGCCTAACATTATTGGATTTTTCGCAATTTAGACAATGAATAGTGACTTAAGTCAATTACATGTCTTTGATACTTAATTAAATGTAAAATTAATAAATTATCAACTTTGTCTGTGTACTTTAGTTTTTGATTTGAAGCTATTGTTTCTTTAAAGCGTTAACAGTTAAGCTTTTTAATAGAGATATAATTTTGTGATACGTTCGAGACAGTTCAGTGCACCTTGTTATAAATAATTGGATGCGTTAGTATTTTTGATGATACGAATAAAACAAAATAAAACGTTTATTATTCAATGTGGAAAGTGTGTAAAAAGACTTAAATTCTATATGTTTTAAAACGAATTCCTATCAAGAAGTAACAATATAGTCTATCATGTATGAAACAAATAAATATTTATAAATAAGTTTTTTGCCCGCGGTTTCGCGGCGGTATGACATATTTTACGAGTAGAAAAGTTTAACACAACTTTTTATTTTACAACTCTAAAATCTACTTTATTATTGTTGACAGAACTTTACATAGCAACGGTGGCTTGGTTACGACAAAAGGCTATAAAATGCGTTCGTGTGTAATTAGAAGATGCACGAATCATTCTGCAAATCTATACTAATATTATAAAGCTGAAGAGTTTGTTTGTTTGTTTGTTTGAACGCGCTAATCTCAGAAACTACTGGTTCGAATTGAAAAATTCTTTTTGTGTTGATTAGACCATTTATCGAGAAAGGTTTTAGGCTATATAACATCACGCTGCAACTATTAGGAGCGAAGAAATAATGGAAAATGTGAAAAAAACGGGGAAAATTATAACATTATGCTACGGGAGCGAAGCCGCGCGGGTCAGCTAGTAAAAATATAAAAGGACTGATAATATGTTGGATAAGACTAAAAATGTGTTTTTCTTCAAATGAAACCAGACTATAATATTTACTCGAGCGTCATGAATATGAATTTCTTTCAACGTTGCGTTGCAATGCTTTCAAATTATTACACAAAGTAATTTTTATTGCTCATAGCATACATTCTCCGGGTATATGCAGACGCATGGAATTAAGTAGAATATAATTTCTTCGGCAACTTAAATCAGCTGTATTTTCATCTCCGTACGAGGAAATGAAACTCAATTCATGATATTTTTTTATGTTAAAGCAGGTAAGTGGAGCATCGGGGGGTTCGCGGAAGAATGCTACGGCGTGCCCATGAGCCCCCCACAAGGTGTGTGAAGGAACATCGAGGGGTTTTGGTCGGTGCAAGTCCGACATAACCCGGTCGTTTCCCCAAGCGGCCGGGTATGCGAAGGCATTTCCCTCGAAAAAAAAGGTAAGTGGAACATGCGGTTCGTCTGATGTTAAGTGACTGATCGCTCATGAACATCTACTAAAGTGTCGCAAATGCCTTGCCGGCTTCAAGGAAGGGGAGGGGATAAGGAGAGGATTAATGATAGGAAGTTGGGAGTAGAAGAGGACGGAGGAGGAATGGGATGGGAGTACAGGCCATACATAATTATTACAGAACGATAAAATTACTGTATTTTTAAAATTAGTATTGAAGGTGTGGATATAGTTCACTAATATTATTGGTACAAAATTGTTTTTTTAGATTCTCGCTATCGTAAGCATTAACATTTTTATCGTAAATTATGGCATCCGTCTACCGTTCAGACGTTATATTACACTTCCAATTTCCTTTATCTTGGAAATGTATTCTTCAATTATTCTTTTTACAAAAGGTTAAATTGAAGCATTTCTTATACTTTATTTTTCATTTACATATTATATCGTCTAGTTTAAAAACCTGTTATTTTAGTCCCGACTCCCGAGTTACTTTTGTTAAATTTCAATATCTTCACGTGAAATTCATATTTTGTAAACGGTTTGGTTACTGTTTTATTATTGGGATTTGTTTAGGCTTTCGCATAAAATGAAATTAAATGAATTGCTTTATCAAGGAAAACCATTACCTGACGACAATTTAACATAATGACCGTAATATACTACGAAGATACCCATTTAAACTATTAACGGATCAAAGGATATAAACGTCAGCCTACGGATTTCCTCATGTCATCGGTGTAGGCGTAACTCATGAATACAGATCTCACGCACAAACTACTACATTGTCTTTTCTGATTCTAGTATAAATTCAAATTCTATTTTCTCGCGTTAAATTTATTGGCGGCGTTATTGATACACAAACATCCAAACATTTAAACTTCGACATGAAATTGCAGGACATCCCGCAATTTTAAACATTTGACACCGATTAGAGCAGTTTCTATTGCGTTTAAAAGATTTTCTAAAAGACAATGATGATTTATAGAATGTAGATGTAACCGACGCAAATTTACTATTGAAATGTTTTTTATTGTAACTTTGTCTGCATTATCTGTATAAATATTCTTTCAATCTGTCATAATTTAAATATATTTGTGATTTATAATCTGTTTTCATGCAATATTTAATTATCTGTGTGTCAAATTGACGCTTATAATATGGCAATGTTCAACGTGATAGTCTGTGGGAGTAAGCGCGAACGTACCTCTTTACGTATCTTTTGTATTTTTTGAAATTGCTTGTAAACAATAATTGAAACGGTATAAATTATAAATAATAATAAAACCCCTTCTGGGAAAGCGGATTTTTATTGCTAAAGTCCATCCCGTACAGAAGAAAACTTGCAATGAGCAAGTACTACAAACACTTGGACCAATACGCCTACGGATTCTAAATGCAAGTTTCACGCACAAACGGCTACATTGTCTCATCAGATTCTAGGATTCGTGGATATATTTAGAACGTATAGTATTGGTAATATATTCTATACTAGTTCTTGCCCGTGGATTCACTTGCGTTAGTTTTTTATAACAAGTATCCTATGATCTTATTTAGCTTATACCCTCTTTGAGTACACAAATTACTATGATGATTCATGCAGCTGAATGGATGGCAATGCAGACCGGGCACCCGCTTACCGTACGAAACTCAGTGCAATACTGCTTCACGCCGATCTTCTGCTTAATACTTCAACCGGTACAAGCATGGCCCAATCCTGCAATGCTAGGCTCCCATTCTTTAAAATGTAAGTGACGATTTTTTTAAACATTTGACACCTCAAGTTCATATATTGTTAAAGATAATTTTGCATTACTGGCAACGATATTTTCGTTTTGGTTGTTTATGACAAAAATTCCAGTTAATTTTGAATGAAGAAGAAGAAATGCCATTTCTGCAATGTACAATATGTGGTGAAATGAGCGACTATAGAGTCGAACAATTAATAGACCAAAGGCGTACTACGTGTGTCATCCGTGTAGGCGTATCCATGAGTGTAGGACGTAGACACTGTTTCATTGCCTTCCTAGTATTGTGGATATATTAAAAGCATATATACTGATATATATATTGGCTTCGAATATATTATGCTGAAATAATACTTGGTTATACATATGGGTATCGTACGTTGTAATATTCCTTGTTATTAATAATAATAACCTTTATTTATTTTAGGCAAAGGATCCATAAGTATATATTACGATACCATAACAAATGTACAAATAAAAAAGCTAGGTTACAATTTGTAGCCGTGGCATTAAGAGCCTGGCAGTAATTAATCTATCTACGAGACTACGAATTATAGTGTTTTTACAACTGGCAACTCTGGACATGAAGGATGCTATTCTGTGCCTTTGCACACCAACAAAAGTCTCGGAATTTAGGGTACATCTCAGAGGCGCTGCAAAATCGCTCCAATCCCATGAGTATAGAATGTATGATTGACAATATGTGATACCCCGACATGGAACTGTAGACCTGGCTGGTGTTGAAAATCTTTTTCTTTTGCTGTAGTTTGTTGCTCCAAGTAGAAATAAAATTTCCTGAGAAATAATCCTGGCCTAAATGTTTTAACTCTAAACTCAAAAACAGCGAAGTCCAACAGCTACAAGCTCAAGCTGAATTTCCCATATTTTTTTTATGCTATACCAGGCAAGCGGGGTTCACCTGATGTTAAGTGACTGACCGCACCATGAACATTTGCAACAAGAAATGTTGCAGATGCATTGCCGGCTTATAGGAAGGGGATGGGATAAAGAAAGGATAAATGACAGGAAGTTGGGAGAGGAAAATAACAAGACGGGAGAGGAATGGGATGGGTATACAAAAATGGGCCTCACACACCTCCCCAAAAATGGCCGTAACTCTCGGAATGCAGCGTATAAGTAAAGCTAACAGCGTAAAATCAAAAAGTTGTTCTTCATTTATTCCTGAAAGTTTGTGCTATGGAATCTTTAAAATAATTACATTTGTTACTTTTTTTGTGTACTCTTAGTTCATCCATCAGTACTTTGTAGAGTAAAATAATGTATCCTGTCTGAAGATAAAAAATGGGCTTCGAATTGATATTTAGTTTTTTGGAATGTTTCATAAATTAAAATGACATCCATGAAGGAAATTCAAAATATAAGATCAAACTAGAACAAAATTACATTTTAAAAAAGATTATAGATTGTCCCGAATTTTTGATAAATAAAAAAGTACCCAGGAACAAAAAAAAATACGCTCAACTGAAACCATTTGTATTGGATTTACTGAAATTCCAAGAATTTTGTTATCGACCTACTTCTGTAACAAAGTTGGATAGCAACAGGATAAAATACATTTACTCTTTTAAAATACCTTTGTAATAATAAGTTAGGTAACTTTATTTAAAGGTAACTAAGACAAAGGTTAACTTAAAAGTTAATTTTATTTATGAGTTTAACCTGGTCATAAACCCGCCAGCAAATAAATTTGACTTTTTGATTATTAGGAAAATATCATACTAATATTATAAAAAGGATTTGTTGTAATTTTGTTTGAAATTTTGTACAGAGATTCTTTGAAACCCTAGGAATGAGATAGGATAGTGTTTACCCTGAAAATCGAATGGAAATGGAATATATACTCGGGTGAAACTGCGGAGTGCAGTTAATAATAAATATATCAATTAAAGCATTAAAGTCTTAGTGTGACCTGCTTAATATATTGAGCACATCAACCAATGGGTTCACAATCCCTTGTATAGTTTATAAATGACTAGCTATTCCGCACGACTTCTCTCACATATGATAATGATATATTATAGGGTATGTTACTCATGGAAAATATAGTTTACGAAGGGTGAAATTATTAAAGTTTTTGAGGCTATTCATTACAAACAAACAAACAAACAAACAAACTAACGAAAGTTTTCCTCTTTATAATATTAGTGTACATAATATAATATTAAGTTATCTTCCGTAATAATGGTTAAGTAATTGCTTTTAACAAGCAATAATAGTTTAATATTTACTATGAAAATACTCGAGTAATGTAACATGAGATATTACGTGGATTTTTATTGTGTACTTACTCGTAAAATAATGTTATGAACCTATATCTTTCCACTTTGTTTATTCAAAGTATGAAATTGTGTATGATTTTGTAATGGTCACAGATTAGAAAATAAAAGGCAGTTGGAGTGTGCCGAAGACGCAAGTGACGTTACCACTTACTAGATAGAGTAAAATCTTAAATTTCCTGATATTTTTCTTATATCGATAAGTGTTAGTGGTTCTGTATACAATAATAGTTAATAAGTAAATTAAATAAAATAAATTAAAAGTTTTTACTTTCTATTCTATTTCTATGTGACAATATTTTTATTCTTTAAGCCTCGATTGTTGGTCTATTTAAAACAATTTTTTCATTAAATCGGACCAGTAATTCCGGTCCCAAACAAACAAACTCATCAGATTTATATATGTAACTAGTATGGATTGTTCATCCGTAGTAAAAATTATTGGCTTTTTGTATTAATAATCTTATGAGGAAATAAAGTGATTAATGGTATGACGTCACTAATATCACTATAATAGGTATATAAATCAGCATGTGGTTATATAATTACTAGTTATAATTATAATATTATTTATTATCATTATTTTGATTGATGCTATGCCAATAACTGAATGTACATTTTTATAAAAAAAATAATATTTAATTAATTACCAATGATGTATATATATTCTTAAAAACTTATTGTGTACTAGCTGATCCGCACAGCTTCGCTCCCGAAGCATAATGTTAAATACATAGCCGATAAAATATAGCCTATGTTACTCGAGGATAATGTAGCTTTCGAATGGTGAAAGAATATATAAACTCGGTCTAGTAGTTTTTGAGCAAATATTCATTACAACCAAACAAGTAAACAAACAAAGTTTCCCTCTTTATAATATTATTGAAGACGATATGTCTACTTGTGTATAAGGAGACAGTGACAAGTGAAATGCTCAAAGGTATGCCGACTGTATCTATATATATAAAAATAGATGAATCGCTGTTCGTTAGTCTCGCTAAAACTCGAGAACGGCTGAACGGATTTATCTTATCTTGGTCTTGAATTATTCGTGGAGGTCTAGGGAAGGTTTAAAAGGTGAGAAAAATTCGAATTGCCGGGTCCACGCGAGCGAAGCCGCGGGCGGAAAGCTAGTAATATTATAAAATACATATGTGTCAGTCATAGGGATTGTTATTGCTTACGAATTACGGATCAGCATTCACAAAAGTTACAATTTTTTTTAAAAAGTAGAATAAATAAACAAGTTGACAAATAGTAAAATATGTAAAGTTCATTGACTACACGTCGACTTTGTTAGCGCTTTAGACGTTATAGCCGAGAGGACCTGGGTCCGGACGGTGGAGATGGTGGTAAAATATAGCCCCATGCTCCAATAGAGAGCTCGAGAAATATGGGACTGCATTTTCATAACATGCTAAATATAATACTACCAAAATGCATAGTTACCTCGTGTAATCCGCGGCGCCGTAAACAATAGGAACAGCGTCATTATTCAACGCTGTAAGCAGCTTCTCAGTCACGTAATCCTCGGAGAAGGAATTCTCGAACGCCAAATAGAAGTGGTATTTTTCCTCGATCATCTTGAAGCAAGACCGCTCCTCGCTGCGAGGGCAACTCAGCGTTCCACAACTCCCATATACATCCACAGTCAACCCATACTTCTCAAGCTCCTTATTGAATTCAGCCACGAAATTCTCTCTTCCACCCTTCGTTGAACAGTGCGACACAAACCAAGCTATGGCCTCCGTCTTACTCGACAATTTATTCTTTAACGTATCACTTATTTCTTCCGTCATTTCAGGCCACTTCATACCGAACATCGGCCCAATTTGCGTTCCGTTAAAATCGTATATGTTTATATAGCCCCATCGGAAATCTGAATCCAATCTGTACGTCCACGTCCAATTGAAATATCCATCTAAATATTTGTCGCAAGCTGGAAAGTTGTCGGCGGACTCCATAGCGCCAAAAACAAACTTCTGTTTCGGGGATCTTTTTTGAGGGAATTGAAACGGCCAGAGGTATGTGACATCGCGGCCATTGAACACGATTGCATCGAAATCCCTTTGATCGAGGAAATAGTCCTTGTCGTCTGTGATGTAACAATTTGTGTGTTTGCATTTTTGTTTTATGAACGCGTCGTTGCCCACTCCCAAATATTCGAACGGGTCGCTGTACCTTCCTGTCCATTCCAGGATAAATTTGAACGACTTATGGTTTGTGTATGAAAGTAGTTCTTTTCTATTAGCTCTTATATGGTTTAGTTTGCTGTTATACGCACATAGTAAGAACCAGGCGTATACAAGGATCGCAATTACGAGTATCCTCGAGAAGCTTCTAATTGGCCAGGTCAATATTTTTAACATTATTGTAAGAGCCATCTCCACTTAAATCTAACACTTGACATTTTAGTTCGTGAAGTTATTGTTAATTACACTCTTAATAAGTATTTTTCCACGTTTATTGTTTAATCACAACACGGGATTTATTTACATTTTGGCATAGATTGAATAGAATGCGTCAGATCGCGAGCTAATTCTATAGGAAACTGTTGTACACAATAGTATATTATACGTTACAGTAGTGTTTTAAGTTATTCATTAATTGTGGCTAATTTTAATTACATCGACAGTTAAAAAAGTAATTAAAAAGAATCGCAAATTAACCATTCTCATTAAATTTGACTTGTTTAATAACACGGTCATTCCAGGTGAAAAATAAGATTTTCAATTATCTAATGCAAATATAAGACTTTATACATATGTATTTCAATATTTAATTTCATTATTATTGTTTACCTTAATATGGATAATTTTCTATAAAACACCTTTATTGAAAAGAAATAATCAAGAGGAAATCCAACATTCGCCGAGATATCTCAGAATAATAATTATAAGTTTCAATTATAACATTATTTCTACAGCATGACTCATAAAAAATACTATAATTTTTCTCGTCGTCTCATTTTGTAAACAATCAGTATTTGTCTGTTTATGTACTATCTTAGAAAACGAATGCTTTCGTAGAAAACTATTTGTAGATGTTAAAATGTTTCTCTCATTTGTCTAAAAGGGTTTTAAGAGCAATTATTTCTATCTTGAAAGTAATATTTAATGGTTTTAATTGGGCACTTTTAACTTTAATAACAATGCACTAAAAGGAATTTATAGATTATCCATCAAACGACACAAAAGTAAAACCTGTCCTAATTTAAATGTATTTCGAATCACTAAGGTAAACTGCGAATTCGCGTAGACGTTACACATCCACACTTGGTACTAAAGTGAACTCGTGTGTCCCCATTGTCATTGACTTTAATGAGTATTGTAATTGGTAATTATCATGTAACATGGTTTTAAAGATTGTTTTTTTTAAACCTATAATTTTGTGAACAAAGTATCGCTTATATTAATTCAAATCTCGTGAAGTCTAATGCAAGCCTATAGAGCTTGAGAATCGGCAATTTTGCGACTTTTGCTTTTACGCGGTATTTACAAGTGTTGGTCACGCGGATTCGCACGCGAAGCGACGATATATGAATTAAACCTTAATTTATATACAGAGTTTGGACGATTTTTTTAGTAGTTTTTGAGTGATGCCTTCGAGCAAAATGAGGTTTAGGCGGGAAACTATGTCACATTAATCACATTTTCTAAAATATTCTGAGCACCTAGGACATGAACATTTTGTCTAAACTACCGGATCGGGCAGTCGGTAGCATCACATACTCGAATATTTGAAGAGATGATGAGTGACGTCACATGATTAAAGTTATGTGGAAAGCGCGCCAAAAGTCATTAGCGCGGGAAAAGAAAATGACGTCACATCACCTCTTCTAGGATATTTGAGATCCTAGTACATGAAAATTTAAGTTCTACTTTTGTATGGAAACAGTTGTGACGTCACGATGTGTACCAGGGTGGCAGAATATGGGTGGAGATGATGAGTGACGTCAGATATATGACGTCATGTAAAAAGCGCGCCAAAAGTCATTTGCGCGGGAAAAGAATAATGACGTCACAGACATCACCTCTTCTAGGATATTATGAGATCCTGGTACATGAGAATTTAAGCTTCACTTTCATATGGGAACAGGTGTGACGTCACGATGTGTACCAGGGTGGCAGAATATTGGTGGAGATGTTGAGTGACGTCACATATATGACGTCATGTGAAAAGCGCGCCAAAAGTGCTTTGCGCGGGAAAAGAAAAATGACGTCACAGACATTACCTCTTCTAGGATATTATTAGATCCTGGTACATGAAAATTTAAGCTTCACTTTTGTATGGGAACAGTTGTGACGTCACGATGTGTACCAGGGTAGCAGAATATCGGTGGAGATGATGAGTGACGTCAGATATATGACGTCACGTGAAAAGCGCGCCAAAAGTCATTTGCGCGGGAAAAGAGAAATGACGTCACAGTCATCACATTTCGATTATTCTGAGTGAGATACGAGTACATGAAAATTTCATCGATACTTCTGTAAGAAGGCAATATTGTTTTACAGAGCTGTATCAAAGGTGGCAGGATATTTGAAGAGATAATGAGCGACGTCACATGATTGGCGATTGTCGTTAAAGAGGTTTTATATATCTAATTTAGGGCGAATGTCAAAGCAAGCAAAAACATCTGCGACACTTTGATGTCTTACGGCCGTTTTCAATATTCAATCTTTCCATTGTTTTGCGTACTAAAGTCAGACAAATCTATCTATTTGCACGTACTTTGATGTCAATAATATGCTGTCGACGGATAGACTTTGCGATGACTTTTGTTTATCTAACGTCATATTATCTGACATAATCTTTGATACATTATTGAAAACGATAGTTAGATTTCATGGTAAGTTACCATATCAGATATCAAGTGAACCGCATGCTCCGCTTAACTGTTTTAGCAAAAAAAATACAAAAAAAAACTAGTTTTTTGCCCTAAAGTATTTTATGATTTTCTGTTTAATTATCATCAAAAACGAAAAGAAAATACTTTTCTGGTATGAAGTTTGCTTTAGTAATAGTTATAGTAAAAATACTCTATATTTTTGAATTTTTTATAAATTTTAGTTTATTTTAATCAAAAATGTAAAGTGTGCACTTTTAAATCATTTCCTACTTTTTGTAAGTTATATTGACAGTAAAACTCAATTAAAATATTTATTTGAATGGTTTCATTTCCAATTAAAAATTATAACCACAGCGATTTCTAAATAGAAAAGCAAACTTATTAATGCCATATATTTTTTTTTCGTCTAATTACAACCTAGAGAATTGAAATTTAATGCTTTGAAATCAAAGTCAAATTTTGTGTTTTGAATTAAAGACTTTTTTACACTATTTCCACTATTTATTTAAAAACATTATTTAATTACAACCGGTTTCGAGAATTCATCATCAGGTAGTCTCAGGTAATTCTTAAACTTAAAATGCATTTCCACCAAGAAGTCACAATACGATCTATCAATTATGTCAAATTTTGTGTTGACCTGTGTGTTCGTTACATGTCAGCGGGGACGGTGTCCTTTACTCGTCACACTGCGAACAGAGTGTGACAGTTTGAGAACCTCTGTCCTTGATTATTGTGAGCACCAAACAAACAAACAAACAAAAAACACTTTATTGTACACTTACTAAACAATATACTAAACAATACATTATAGAAAAAGTTTGTACAATCGGCGGCCTTATCGCTATGTAGCGATTTCTTCCAGGCAACCGTGGATATAGGAAAAAAGATAAGTAATCAGATAGGATAGTGATACAAAGTGTACGGACTTATGGTGAAGATATAGTTAAATAAATAAGTACATAAATTTAAAATAAGAAGAGAAAAGGAGAGGAATAATAAAAGAATGACAGTACAGAGATAATGCAATGAAGGGAGAATTAAATGCGTAGTGTGAGAGGGGAAGGTGAAGAATATGAGCAGAAAGATGGATCAGGATAGATTATTGAGATAGTGTAGCTTAACTAATTGTTTAAATTGATTGATCGATTGGGCCTTTCTAATTTAGATTGACGAACGGAAAGTAAAATATTATTGAAATTTTATATGAGAAAGTAAATAATGCAGTTGGCAATGTGCAAATTGTACTACTCCTTTTTACATCAGAAGGTACAAATATATTTTTTTATAATTTATACAACTGAAAAAGAATTTATTTTTGAGCGTTTAAAGGGTTGGTTACCCGTGCTATATGGTAAGACAAGCGAAGAAACACAAAACGAAGGAATATTAAAGTAAATAAAACGAAGGTATAATATAAAACATTTATTTCACAGTAAATAGTCTTCTTTTATACAATAACGATTTATAATAAATATCAACATTTATTTAATTTAATAGACGTTACAATAACAATTGTTTCGATGAATACATTTTATTATACAACATTACATTTTTAGAAATATTTTTACAATATTTTATCTAACAAGATTCAAGCATTATTGTTTAAAGTAAAGCATACATTAAAAATACAAAAGATATACATTTTATATGTCAATTATTACAAACACTTACTTTAAATGTACATTGAAGTTTACAATTTACAATTTTATAAATATCTACAGTCTATACAAATAGGTATCATCATACATATTTTTTT
Organism: Phoebis sennae; assembly: GCA_001586405.1. NCBI lineage: Eukaryota > Metazoa > Arthropoda > Insecta > Lepidoptera > Pieridae > Phoebis > Phoebis sennae. The sequence goes on along the minus strand of LQNK01000424.1, from coordinate 73,546 downwards.
AAAACACATTAGGTCTTCTGGTATTTACATTCCTGTTATTCATTGAATTGTGTTCATTTAAATACTTCTTTTTGATGAAAAAGTGACATCTGAAAACCTTCGCAAGAAATATGCCACCAAACTCAAATGGGATTTGTGATCTGGGTGAAATAGTGTAATATAAGTTATAGAGGTTTATTGTAATGTAAATGCGGCCAGGGGATATAAATAATGTTTTCACTTTGATCAAATGAAAATAATGAAGTTAATGAAATATCCTTTATTGTACTAATTAGAAATACACAAAGATGCATTTGATATAAAGAAATTCAGGAGGCGGTCTCACAAACGGAAAGCAGAGCAAAGATTATTTAAGAAGTGCATAAAAGATTATTATAAGAATATTATAGTAAATATACAGAGAGTAGCGTAAAGAATAAATGATATAATGGCACCTGAAGATAGAAAAAATTATGACGAAACGAAAGTCATGAAGGTTTTTACAAATTTACAGTTGACTCATTCCGTGATTCTTGCCCTTCACTTATATTTGCCTATAGAGCACGGATGGCGAACCAATGGCAAGCGTGCCGAAGATGGCACGCAACACAATGTTTTGGGCACGTAACCTATCACATAATTAAATATGCACTCAAAAAAGTAGCAACTAAGTATTTGTTCTTACGCTACCTTCTTTTGCCCAATTATTAGAAAGTTGAGATTCTGGGTTGCCTATGACCAAATTAGACATTTATTTCAAAGAAATGGCACGAGAATTCAAAAAGGTTCGCCCTCCCTGCTATAGAGGATGACTGTGACACGCATAAAAATAGTTCTTTAATAGCATCGCTTAATCAGCGTCAGAAACCATTTTAGTATAATTATGAAATGTTTTTGCTGTTATTAAAGTCGAAAGGAGCAGCTGACGTTATTATGGGATCTAGTTTAATTAATTTGACGTAAAGTCATCGTGACCCTTAGCTTTTGTAGTAATGTACAATGATTTTAGTCCAGGAGTTTTCAAACCAACGTTAGTTTAGGATTATCGGTAGCTCGTAAAAACATAGAAACAAAAATATAAACTTTATGAAAAACAAGGTACCAAAGGATTACTTGATATGTACTATTCCCTATTATATCACACCTGAAGTCGTTTAACTATTGTCATCTATAATTTTATGTCTCTCAAGATTATTAGAAGTAATCTTGCGATAAGGAAACATCTGTCGATACAAATTAATTTATTGGATAATTAAATATTAATTTTGCCTAAGTGAATGAATGTCAACTTGTGTGAAATAGCCACATAAGTTAAATTCAATTGAAAATAATTTATTTCCCTAACAAACAAAGAACAAAACATACAAACCGTCACTTGTTAAGAGCTATATTTTCAAGTTTAAAACGAAAACCCGCTTTTGTTTAAACGTGACATTTTGTCAGTTATTATAGGACCCAACAGCACCAATTTATTTCTCGCTCAATAGTAAAAGTTTTTGACAATAAATTGCTTATAATTTAAATTAAAGTTTTGACAGGAAGCCAAGACAATAACAATATAAGACAAAAGACATGGATAAACATAATTAATAACTACGACTCTATAAATGGGAATATTGTGAAATATGCCATTCATTACCAACAATATCCTGTAAACATCTAATATTATTTATACATAATCAATACGATCTTTGTCTACGATATTATTAAAAAGAGGAAAACTTTGTTTTTTGTTTGGTTCACAAATAATTTAATACTATACTAGGTTTGGTTGTAATGAATAGGCTCAAAAACTACTGAACCGATTTTAAAAATTCTTTCACCATTCGAAAGCTATATTATCCACGGAGACATAGGCCGTATATATAACATTCTGCTCCGGGAGAAAAGCCGCGCGGATCAGCTAGTTGAATATATTGCTGAAATATGTAAATGTAATACGAGATTTTAAAATGCATGATAATGTAGCAACGTCGAGAAAAGTAAACAGATATTAATATCTGTAAAATATTTTAGAGTGTGTCGAAAATGGAATATTAATGTATCGAAAACAAGCATTTTTAATACAATCTAGGATATAATATCAGTTGTACCCCGCGGCTTAACTCGCGTAGTAGCTAATGTTATGTAGCCGTCATGAATCTGCCTTGTCTCGTTTAGTGCGTTTAAAAAAACACTTTTTCGCTGTATCTAATAACACTGACCGATTTCGCCCAATTTGGTCAATCTGAACAGAGACTAGCCGGCTGTGCAGAAGATATTATACAAGTATACGTGGGAACACAGGTGCACTCTCTATTCCTTTACTCTCATAACTCTTGCTTAACTCTCTTGCATAACTTTTGCAAGGTGGTAAATATGTTAAGTGATGTTGTAGACATACATTTTGATTCACCCAACAGAGTTCGTCAAAAGTTTCGTAAAGTTTATAATAAATAGTTTATTTGGTTTAAGTCCTGCATAATTATATGTACTTGCTTTTAATTAACTAGTTTTTACAACTTGTCTTTTTATATATGCATGCTGTGTTTACCTCTAATTGTTTATTACATTTGTGAAAGTATAAGTTACCATGTAATATTTTAGAATGTAAAAAAATGTAAATAAATGTTGGTAAACCAATAAAATAAAATAAAACTCGATGGGACGGCGGGGGAGGAGCACGGAGAGATCAGTGCTGGACCGACGGCTTTACGTGCTTTCCGCACTATATTTCAGTAAAGATATGGGAGATTTTAACATTTTTAAATGTTAGATCTTTACCAATAAATGGTTATTCCAATTAAATATTAATGTTCATCCAACATTTTAATCCTCATAACAAAAGTTATTTTTACTATTTATCTTCAGTCTCACCAGATCCACTGGAATGAGAGAAATTTTAATCTATTTGAAACCTCACAAGGTTCTACGCTCATTATATTCAAACTCAAACATTTATTCTAAACTTGCACCGTGTTGAGGACGGGCGAGTCTCATACTCTCTTGAATAACTATCGTTTCACAAAAACCACATGAAAATCTATTGCGCAGTTCCAAAGATCTAAGGATACATAGAGACAGACAGAGGAAAACGATCTTTTATACTATGTACATATTGAAGGTTTATATTTTTGGGTGTTTTGAATCTCGAATTTAATTGCAACAAGTATAGAAAACGTCTATTAAAATGAACCGATAAAAACGCATCTTGCTTACAATACATTAATATTGTTATGTAATGTGGCATCACCTTATCACCATTCTGCGGGAAAGTATCGGAATTATTCTAAAGGAAAGTCTTTCACTATGAGAAAAAAATCTTTGTAAGTCTATTTGTATACAAAATATTATATACATATATATACTGATGTAAGCGTACATAAAAGTAAATTTTTTATAATTTTTGTGTTTAAATAGCTATCACCATTGCTATAATATATTTCGTAATCGTATCGCATATTACCAACAAAAACCACTTATAATAAGAAGAATTACATTTTTCTTATATATACTCTCCAATCGACCCGAAAAACGTGTAAAAATAAATAAGCTACGATTCATTATTATTTGAGCGTAGGAAGGTTTTTGTAAACATGACTTTGTGTACATAAAGATGTAGACGTTATTATTATAACAAATAATGGCTTTGATAATTAATATTGTATGCTGACGCGATGAAATACGAAAATGTTTTATAGGCTATAAAAAGCCGTAACATTAGAAGTGTCACTTACTTTGCTTGAGACATAGAGAAATTAAACGAAATATAAGTATAATTTCAAATTTATTTCTATGCACACAAAGACAGATGTTCTTGTGGAACATATGACAAAATGTGTTAGATTTTAAAGTGTGTATTTGTGAAGTAGACCGTGATTTCGTTTCGGTGAACAGTGCCTATGTGTGCATTGCTGGTGCCCGGAGGCGTGCATTCCCATCCAATTCCTTCCCACCCTGTTCAACATCCAAGTGTCGCAGATGCCTTGCCGGCTTGAAGGAAGGGGAGGGGATGAGCAGAGAATTAATGATGGTTTCTTAATGACGATAGCTTGTTCTCAGATTCCAGGTAGTACGTGTATGTTATCATCTAAATATATATAAGTTAAAGGTAACTGATTAACTGACATAGTGATCTATCAACGCAGAGCCCAAACCACTGGACGGATCGAGCTGAAAATCGGCAAGTAGGTAGATGTTATGACGTAGGCATCGACTTTGAAGGATTTTGATCAATTCTACCTCCAAGAGGATAAAATAGTAGTATGAAACTTTGTCAATTTTATACTTAGTTACTCGAAACGGGGCGCGGTTAGTAATTATGTATAGGTAATGGGAAACATCCCAATAGGCATAACTAAATTCCACCGTAGCTATACAATTACAATGTACGTGTATTATATAAGAGTTGTTACAATGATATATCAAACATCAATAACAATATCTTGTGGTATTTTCGATAAAGACATATGAGATGTCTTAATATTACACGATACCTGATTATTACAGCCTTGGAAGTAGTTGCTTGGTAACTCTAAAGGTAAGCGTTCACAGATCGGCATCATACACAAGATTGGCAAAAAACTCCGCTGTTTAGACTACAATCAGTAATGATGTCACTAAAAATGAGTAGTTGGAGATTCTATTCTCCAAAATATGCTGATCGTTTTTAGCATCACGCCATACATTAAAGTGTTATTTGCTATTTCTTTTGTAATGCCAAATAAATTGTCATTGTTATCGGATGCATGCATTTAGCATATCGTATTAATGTTTGTAGATAGTCACAGACAGAACTGGATCCTCGTACGGATCGCAAATTCTATACAAAGAATGCATCATGCGTACGATATCGACCTGTGGAGGTGTACCTTAATATTTAGCTATTTTTGAAAAAATATTTATATTTCATATATTACAAGGATATTGTTAAATTGCATTTTCATCTATACTAGTTATTGTAACATGTATTTTACACGATTTCACATTTTACAACAGTGGCCACAGTAAACATAGGAAACAGTAAGTCAACCTAATGATGTGACGTAGATGCGTGGTCTACATTTCATTTGTGACAAATTCTTTAGTGGCCTATCTAGAAGTAAATAAAATATTAAAAAATAATTAAAAATATTTGGAACAGCTTAACAAATTGTTTAATAATAATTAAAAACGTTTTTATGTATTATCGCTTGTATATTATGTATATTAAAGCTTAATAAGGCTTTTGGGCGCAGATGTCAACGCCCGCCTCCGTTTTGCAAATATTTATGTTCCAATATTAATCAAACACATAGAAAAGGTAATAAAAGTAAGAGATACAACGTTACAAGTGGAATAATAACCTACTGTTTGCTTTTTAATCGTGGAATTATTTTAAAATCTCTTACTAATATATTTTTTATATACACATGCAAAGCCAACGGCAATGTACTAAATTCAAGTATATCATAATATCGTAAATTCCACTTGAAAATTCTTAACTGATAATTCTTACATCTATATTTTACACTATAATGTAGTATACATGTAAATTCTTGGATTAAAATTTGCGTACCTTGAAGGAGAGCCAGGGGACTTGCAAGCAAATAAAAAGGAAGGCATGCTTGCACTTGACAATCTATCTCACTCACACATGTGATCTGGTACACTACAGAATACATAGGTACAATTCAATACGTGCGTTGTTCTAGCACGCTATGTACTGACTCTTGTACCTATCTATTTTGTGGTCCTAGTCTTATAAAATGTGTTAACACGCTTGGTGGACACAATAATTTGAGCTGTATGATCTCCTAATGTACCTAGCCATGCACACTCACATTTGACAGTCCTATTTTACTCGTTATAGCACTCTTGTTGGACGTTACTCGTTCGAACTCTATCTAGTGTACCTAGCCATGCACACTTCACAATTTGGTCCTATTTCGTATACAGTTTGGTCTGTGACACCCCTGGTGTACATTACACATTTGAGCTGTATCCCCCAGTGTACCCAGACGAGCACACTCTTATACAAGCGCAGTTCTGGCCCTGCAGTATTCGCGTTGTGTTCAGTTCACCCAGACAATGTTGTACGTTACACACTCGCGGCATATCCCGTAGTGTACGCAAACGAGCACACTCTCATACATGCGCAGTCCTGGTCCTATAATACTCGTGCAGCACTCGGCAGCGCTCGTGGCGTGCGCAA
>LQNK01000424.1:56282-67386 GCA_001586405.1 Phoebis sennae | reverse complement strand
GGTGTCAGGCGGGCGCCCGCCACGCCGTCACCTCCACTCGGTCGACGCTGAGAGAAGTCTCTGCGAATCGCACGCCGAGCTTCTTCTTGACACCGCCGTTCTGTATGGATGTTGGTGTCTACATTAAAATAAATAATAATATATCAATGCAATGGGTACAAGAGGATCTAGATAATGATATATAACTTACAAGCTTTCCACCCGCGGCTTTGCACGCGTGGACTACTATCCTATCTTTCAAGTTAGATCAGACTGCATGAGTTGTGTAAAATTTAGATAAAATCGGTTAAGTAGTATCCATCGCGGACAAACACTATGACACGTAATTTAGATATCTCTTTATCTAGTGTTATTATATCCTATGCATTTACTTCGACCGCTCGATTGGCGCAGTAGATACGTCAGTGTCTATTGCGCCGGAGGGTGTGGGTTCGATCTCCACGAGTAGAAAATTATGATGTGATGAATACTGTCTGGGTTTTCATTTATCTATAGTATGTATGTATTTACGAAAAAAAAACATTATATTCTTGTAGTCTTTCAGTCATTAGTTTCCATACAAGCTTTGCTTAGTTTGGGACTAGGTAGCGTTGTGTTAAATGTCCAGAAATATTATTATATAATAACTGGACTAAAATATAGCTGCTACTAGAGATATTTGCACAGGAAAAATATTGCGGCGCTGCGGTTCAATGTTAAAGTTTCAAGTAGACTTACGCGAAATTAGTTTAGAACGCTTATTTCGGCAATGAACTAAATATATCTTAATGTTAAAATTTTTACTCTTGACTAAATTGGCTATTTGTCATTGCGAAAAAAAATTGTCAATTGCCGTTATTCATAAGTATTATATGTTTTAAAATGGTAATTTAATCACTTATATAGAATATAGAATATAATAATAAAAATGAATTTTTTCAAACATTTGTCACATGACACAAAACGCGCCCGATTGGTATAGAATTTGAATCGCTTTTTCCAAGTCAGTTCCTAAAGTTTATTGAGATGGAAGATTTTGAGACGTTTCAATTTCGGTAAGAAATACGATAAAAATCTTTCATTGAGCATTTCTAAATCAATTGTTCGCAGAAACATTTCCGTGTTTATTTAAAGAACCAATTACTTCAGTTTGTCTTATATTAATAAAACAGATTGTCATTCAACTTCGGAACGTAAGTGTTCATTATTTTTATCTCAAAAGTTTGTTAAAGTTCTTTTTTACTAGTTAGCAGTCTGTATTCCTTGTGGATATTTACTATCTGGGATAAATTTGTACACTAATCTGTAAGACAAAACTAATGTATGAGTTCAAAATATAAACTTTAAAAAGAAAAATAAAGAATTATACAAACTGCCATCAAATGCATAATCATCATAAGAATAATTTACCTTAATTGTGGTTAATGGTGTGTCCATTTTTTTATTTTTTGATGAGCTCGATCGTGATGTTCCTGAAAAAATGAAAAATTAAGTAGGCGAGACGGAATTCACACAAATTATACATATATCTGTAATTCTAGTCGCGAAAATTCTCAATTTAGTTTTGACATATTTGTATATGAGTTCTAAAATTCAACGATAACTATTATTATTTATTTCAGATAACAACAATCCATATAATTAAAATATATGTACATTTGATGTGAGCTAAGTACAATAATTATGTTTATCAAACAACATTACGACTATAATTATAACAACACAACAAAGAAAATAGTCACCTAAAAACGTCTGAGCGATACAAACGCGTTACTGCATCACTACAGTCACGGTCAAACGCGCGGCCGGGTCAGATGCAAAATTGTTTTGTTTAGGTTTCCCTGAATCGCGTTTGCAACAGCCGCGCGAATGTATCGTGTTCGCAACAGATGAGCAAGTATAATCTTGTATTTGTTTTAACGCGAGTATTTTCCATTTTAAATAAAATACATTTTAAAGGATTTTAAACGGGGTTTATTATACATTTAACCCGACGTTTCGAGCACTTTACAGCGAGCGTATAATATAAAAAGTATTTTATTTAAGATGAGCAAGTTCATCGTGTTCGCATCGCGACGGACCTGCTACTGTTACGCGTTTACGTTGCGACTGAATCGCGGTTAGGCTTGCGAAGGTGCGCAAGCAACTACATCGCGTTTGTAGCGATACAAACGCGCGACAGTATCGCTACAAAAAGTAGCCAGTGTGCAAGGGCTCTTATACATATTAATTTAAACATTACTCGGTTACCAAGCTTACATTTGTTTACGCTCCGTTAATAACATTATAAATTGTAATACAATTTAATTTAGACGTAACATGAGACGTCAATGAACGTGTGTAATATCTATAAGCAGTAGTAGTTGTTCAAAATCTGATTATTAGATATTTCGTAATTTTGCGTGAAAATTGTGTAAGTTCAACATTCACTATTGGAATAAAATTGTCATTTTAATTTCTTGAATTTATTTTAACGTGAGTATTTTCCACATTAAATAAAAATGCTTTTGAACTAAAAATTGTCATTTATTCTTGGGTTTATTTTAAAGCGAGTATTTTCCAGATTGAATAAAAACGCTCTACTAAATGTAAATAATAAAACCCGGTTAAATACGTTTGCATTTTTGTTCAAAAAGCCTCAGTAATTTTTTTGGTCTTGAAAAAAGAGATTTTGAATTGTCATCATTTCAGTTAGGGAGTTTATCAACAAAACCTTCGCCCAAAAGGTGTAAGGTTGGTTAATTCATGTGAGAAATGTTTACCCTATATAGAACCTTAGACTTTTTTTTTAATGATAATTGTCTTCTATACGGTATATTTTAAATGAATACAAGTAATAGTTTAATTTCAACATACAAACATATAGACATACACTCGCCAGTCCTTCTCGTCTCTGAGACCACACTTCGCTCGGTCAATAATATTTAGGAAGACCAATAGAACCAAGTAAAAATGATAAATTTTTTATGAGCCCCGCGCTTATACACATTTTACATCATAAATGAATTACGTTTTAAATAAAATTATCGGAAAAGCGCAATTTATTAAATTGAGCAGAATATGACACAATTATGTTCTTAACTAACTGATTATGTAGTGGCGTATTATAGAAGTTAATATGGTGATATTTTGTAGAATTTTGGTGTTACATTTTTTAGTAATTGACATAACTTTAATGAAATTTCTGTTCTATAAAACATATTTTAATATCTTGATAATAGAACTAATTATTAAAGATAATTTTAATTACATTTAAGCTAAAAAAACTAGAGAGCATGTAGCCCTTTAGTTTTTCACATTACCAATTTCTTAAAGATTTGTGTATCCTTACTTCCTTACTAATATTATAAACGCGACGGTAACTCTTTCCGCCTATCTGTCTGTCTCTCACGCTTAAGCCACCGAAGCGATCTGGATGAAATTTTATTAAAACCCGAGAAAGGACATGGGTTTGCTTTTATCGCGCTCCGCCTGGACTCCGCCAGTACACTCCATAGTAGAGTTACGCCATCTTCGCCGGCGAAGACGAGGTCCCTTACTCAGCGCATCGCTCACCCGGGTGAGATTCCGTCCGAGTCAAGCCCTTCAGGCCCCCTCCCTACCTATTACAGCCCAAGCCGAGGTTCGTGATCCCCTTCAAAGGGAGACGCCCTTAGGCATGTCGCTAGCCTAAGCAAACCTTCAGTTCGCATGTAACGTCCGCGTTAAACAGTAAAGCCCTTCTGGCGAACTGAGAATCACCTCACAACAAAACAAATACATTGATGTCCACAATCGTCGATACAAAAGGCTTTGTGTCCGACAAAATGGAAAATGTTTGACCAGTACTATGTCCATGGACTAGAAACGTTCAAAATTCTATTCTTAATTACTTAAGCTTTTAAAGACAGGAACAAAATATTAAGTATTATTTTTTAATGAAGGAAGAAAACACAAACTGGGATACAAAAGAAAAAATACTTACATAAAATTAAGAAAAAATACTTTTATGATAAAATTAATAAGATTTTTTAATGTTACAGCGGGCAAGCGGAGCATGCAGGGTGTAGGTGCCGTACACCAGCGCATTCATGTAGGAGTTGGACACCGCCAGCCATCAGCAGCTTACCCAAGGTATCAGGCGCGGTGCCGCTCATGCAGCAAAGGGTCTTCATCAGGCGCTGCAGGGAGCCGTGCAGGCGCAGGGTGTAGGTGCCGTACACCAGCGGATTCATGCAGGAGTTGGACACCGCCTGCCAACAGCTGCTTACCCAAGGTATCAGACGCGGTGCCGCTCATGCAGCAAAGGGTCTTCATCAGGCGCTGCAGGGAGCCGTGCAGGCGCAGGGTGTAGGTGCCGTACACCAGCGGATTCATGCAGGAGTTGGACACCGCCTGCCAACAGCTGCTTACCCAAGGTATCAGACGCGGGGCCGCTCATGCAGCAAAGGGTCTTCATAAGGCGCTGCAGGGAGCCGTGCAGGCGCAGGATGTAGGTGCCGTACACCAGCGGATTAATGCAGGAGTTGGACACCGCCTGCCAACAGCAGCTTACCCAAGGTATCAGACGCGGTGCCGCTCATGCAGCAAAGGGTCTTCATCAGGCGCTGCAGGGAGCCGTGCAGGCGCCGGGTGTAGGTGCCGTACACCAGTGGATTCATGCAGGAGTTGGACACCGCCAGCCATCAGCAGCTTACCCAAGGTATCAGACGCGGTGCCGCTCATGCAGCAAAGGGTCTTCATCAGGCGCTGCAGGGAGCCGTGCAGGCGCAGGGTGTAGGTGCCGTACACCAGCGGGTTCATGCAGGAGTTGGACACCGCCTGCCAACAGCAGCTTACCCAGGGTATCAGACGCGGTGCCGCTCATGCAGCAAAGGGTCTTCATCAGGCGCTGCAGGGAGCCGTGCAGACGCAGGGTGTAGGTGCCGTAAACCAGCGGATTCATGCAAGAGTTGGAGACCGCCATGGCGAATAGCAGGTCCTGGACTTGGGAGGGCACCCGGGAGGCGGAGACGCGGTCCACCATATACCTGTAAAATATTACTGGATGTTAATTGTAGTTATGGGTCATTGATGTATCCTCATCTTCATAAAAAGACGGAAAAAAACGGGTACACGAAAATATATAAGCTTAGTTAATAATGATTTGTTTGTAAGGCACTCCAGCGACGTATTCATTAAAACACTCATGATAACAATATCATCTTACAAACTATTCATGGTGAACTCGTCACTTATAGGAGTGCAAATCACTTGGATAAATTTGACAAATTTTACAATACTATAAACATAACATAATAAATTGGGAAGATTAAAAATTCAAATCTTTAAAAAATCAGACTGAAACGCACAGCTGGGGGTAGTAACATGGTATTTAACATTTTTAAAAAATTATCACTGGTTTTTATTTATTTACAAAATTATTTATTTTGTAAATTTCATCACATCATAATTTTCTAATCAATCCCACACCATCCGGCGCACTAAACCATTGCTATATCCGCACCTTCGGTTCGTCAAATAAAAACAAAAGATTATGAAATGTGACGAATAAAACATTAACAAAGAAAAGCTTCGGATTTTCATTCAAAGAATAGTAGGACAATAGCGTTAAAACAACATTATGGAAGCATGGATTAAATTCCCCGAACAAAGAACCTGATATTCGGCAGTGTGTTTGAGGTACCTATAGTTTAAGTTATAGACGATGGAACATTTTCACTAACGAGAGCGTATTCAACCAATCGGAACCAAGTTTTGGTTATGTTAACGCCACGTATTGATATACGTGTATACCTACATACACTTTAGGCTAACGCTTAGCAGGATATTCAACTGATGTATACTACCTACCTATACTATTACACAATCTACATCTTCGGGGAAATAAATGGAGGTAGACACACAATTTTTGAAACACTCATGAAGACAACTGCCGTCTCAGTCTCCCGTGACTCCCGTGACGTGCTCGAAACATCGGTTTAAATAATAATGTAAAATAATGTATAATAAACCGCGTTTAAAATCCTTTAAAATGTATTTTATTTAAAATACCACGAAAATATTTATATTTTATTCAGCATACTAACATTCCGTCAATCATTCAGATTGATGTGTCAGAAAATTGCATTATAAATTGGATGGTAGATCAATTTTACATAATGTTCACAAATTTTATCGTGCGTCCCGAGTGATGGAGTATTGCACAAGCGGAATGCGTGAGCGTATTTTTACAAGGAAATAATGTCATTTGTGTCAGATGAGTGCCCGTTCATAATCCGCAGAGACACATACGCGTCGAAGATTTGTGAAATACGTCACATATTCCGCCTGTGTGGTTCGATATCATTAAGGAAACACACTAAAATTGTAAATTTATACATAAAAAATAATTCTTGAAAGAAAATTAGTAACTAGCTGATCCGCTCGGCTTCGCTCCCGAAGGATAATGTTATTTATATAGCCTATAAAATTTGTTGTTGTTATGTATCTGGTAGATAATGTAACTTTCGAATGGTGAAAGAATTTTTTCAATCGGTCCTATTCATTACAAACAAACAAACAAAGTTTTCCTCTTTATAATGTTAATGTAGACTAGGCAACAATTTGGCTGAGGGAATTATGAACTATTTAAAATTTATGTTCCTTGGCGGTCCATATTTAAAATTAATAGCTACAGTAACTAGAGTATGCTTTAATGTTAACACACAATAATTTTCTAGTCGGTAGGACCCTGTGATAATAAGCAAACATTGTAGGCATAGTGTTAAAATCATACAGTGGTTGCACGATTTTCGACACAAATTTTATACATACTGGTTAAGAAATAACCTTTTGTGGAGGGAGGGTGTTAATACAAATATATTTAAGTTATTTTTATTTTTTCCCTTGCAAATAAATACATCTCTTCCTCTTTCTGTGCAGGTTATCCTCTCCTAAATTTGTCTGGCAGAAATCGCTCTAAGCGATAAGACTACCTTTTGTGTGTAATGTTATTATACTTTAGTTCTAAAGTTTTATCTGTTATACTTTAACACACAAGTATTAATTAATTCATTCATAACTAAATTTTTGTCACCCTTGCAAGTCGTCTCTTACAACACGGACGAAATATATCGACCTTTATCGAAGGAGCTTTGGGACACCGTCTATGTGACAATCTCATGCAACGACTGTCTGTATTTATTATACTGTGCTGTAGATATATCCACTGTATGTATTTGTTTGCAACGTGCAATTTCAGATTATTGTATACGAATTCTCCATAAAAAATTAGTGTTAGTAACATTTGTTTACTGAAATGTCAATGTCATGATAGTGTATTACAGTGGTGCCATCTATATAATTGATTATAGAAATTCTTTAGTCTTAAATGTTTAAAGAATTAAATGAATTAGTTATCTTTGCATAGTGTTTAATAGTTGAATTAAATATTTTATACAATTTATATTTTGTATTGTTACCTCTTGATGGCACTGCATACGAATGTGGAACTAGTGAAGTGTTTTAATGTACAAATCAATCAAGAATTAAATATTATTGGAAATTTTCAATGTGCCCGGAGGCCTGTATTCCCATTCCATTCCTTTCCCAACTTCCTATCATTGCGCCTCTCCTTATCCCCGGTAGGGAATCAAGTATAGGAATTCCGGCCCCCTCCATCAGGCCGGCAAAGCATCTGCGATATTTTCATGTTGTAGATGTTCATGGGCTGCGGTCATTCACTTAACATCAGGTGAACCGCATGCTCCACTTTAATTTAGACCACAAAAATAAAAATTAAAAAAAGAAGATGAACTTGCAAAAACACGTGGCGTAATTCTATATTAAATTTTCGTTTTAAATTAGAAGTGTATAATAGTTTAATTACTGCTCGAGGCGCGTTTGAGAGTTGTAAACCAATACGCAAACTTATTACTGGATCGTTTTTAATGATTATAACAAAATATTATATTCGGCGGCGTCTTAATCACTACATAGTATAAAACAAAGTCGCTTTTTCTGTCATGTGTCATGTTGTATGTCCCTATGAACGCTCAAATCTTTAAAACTACGCAACGGATTTTGATGCGGTTTTTTTTAATAGATAGAGTAACTCATGAGGAAGGTTTTTATGTATAATATCATCCATTAAACCCGTGCGAAGCCGGGGCGGGTCGCTAGTGATTCTATAATAGATGAATTAATGACTATAGACTAAAGAGTTTTCCCACACCACAAAACACTACATTTATATAAGTGAATAATCAAATTCTAACTTGAATTGTATACGCGAACTAATCATACATACGTAATTAATAATTTGGCTTAATTATTAATTGTGCACATTTCATTGATTTAATTGTACTGTGGTAGTATTAGACTATTTGTTTCACGAGGATTCGCTTCTATGGTAATGTTTTTTAGTCTTTACCAGCGAAGATGCTGTGTTTTAATGGTTAAATAATTTTTCAAATCAGTCTTCTTTGTGTTAGAAACATAATATGTACAAAATGTTATAATTTACCATGTCTAGTTCAACATTGTTAAAGATTTTGTATTGTTAATATTATAAGTCGGAAATGTTTGTATGTTTAAATGCTTTAATCTCCCAAACGACAATTAAAAATCTTTCTAAATATAGTTCACGAGGGCCTTTTCCCCGCTTAAGTTTACCGAGTCTGTGATACTATGCAAATGAATCCGCAAAGCATAGCTAGTATGATTAATTCTCCAATATTTCTTAGAACGCCAAATACAGGGTGTATTTTTAGCCTGAAATTACCGCGATCACGTTGGTTTTCCGTTAAGGGGTTTCTCTGGTTTCTACGTGAAAATGTAAGACTGATTACGTGCCGGCTTAGACTTTCGAGCAGGGTTTCCCAACCTTTTTCGTTGAGGCTTATAATTAACTAACTTTATAATATAATATAACTAGAGACCCGCTCCGGCTTCGCGCGGGTACAATGCTGATACTAAATACACTACAGAAAAACTGTGAACGTTTTATATAAAAATTAGTACATTATTTTAATAAATCTCTTAGGGTTCAGTCTGTGTTTGCAATATAAGCGGAAAAATTGATAATTAACGCCATCACATTAGAAATCTTAAAAATAACAGTATTTCTCCACTCTTTAATGGATGTTAAACCTTCCTCTTGAATCACCCAATGTATTAAAAAAACCGCATCAAAATCCGTTGCGTAGCTTTAAAGACTTAAGTATACAAATGGATATAGGGACAGAGAAAGCATATAGTTATATTTCCATGCCCCGACTTTTATAGAGGGAACAAAATAAAAATTTTAAATTATTCCAATCATCAACAAATTAATCAAATATTTTTATATGTACGAACTGCAATTTTCAGTGATGGATCTTTAATTTTGTTAACCACTGCGGTCGCAAATATGGTATTGTGGTAATAATTTCTTCTATAAATTCAAAATTAATGTCTGAATGTACAATATCATCTCTGCCAGGCAACCCTATTCACCAATTTTCTATTAATCTCACTAAATTAGCTTTGAACATGATATAGGTGACGTTTGAATTGATAATTTTGTCAATCCCAGCAGCAAATAGCCACAAAGCCTATCGTTTAACCCGGTTCAGTTAAATGTGGTTATGAAGGAATTTAAATACAATATAAATTTTTAACTTAACTAATTGATGCAGAAAATTTTATTCAATTTTTGTCTGTCTGTCTGTCTATCTATCTGTCTGTCTGTCTATCTATCTGTCTGTATAACCGTTATAGAAACTAATCGAAGGATTTTAACGAAACTTAGTATAATTATTTTTCAAACTCCTGAGCTGGTTAAAATATACTTATCATCACGCTACACTGAGCAGAGCAGTGAAAGGAAATGTTGGGAAAACGGGAGAAATTACTTCATTGTCTAAGCTTCCGTCGTGTGTGCACCCTTAATGGTTAAAGATAGACAGAAATTATAAACAGGGTTGAGCAAAATCTCTCACTGTGCGCGTCTTCACAAAAAACAGAATTCTAGTCCATGCAAGCGAAGCTGCGTTCAGAATACTAGTCATACTAGTCAATTCATTTTCTACTCTATATTGGGTAGCCTGCAAGAAATGGCCGGTCTGCCAGTCTGTCTGTTTGTCTCTTCCTTACACCTAAATGGATGAAATTTGCACCAATATCCTGAGTAATAACATAGGATACTTTTTACCCCGGAAATCCCGCGAAAACGGAAAATATACGCGGGTGAAACCGTGCGTGCATCTAGTTAAAATAAATTTCTTGACGCAATAAAATCATTAAAAACTCATTAAAACGATCACAATTTCGTACAAAATTTCTAACGTTGTATGCACGGCCATAACTTAGGTAAAACTAATCTTAAACTAACCGGATGAAACTTCACTTGGCGGATATTGTGTCACGAGAGTAGCAAGCTATAACGAGTGTGTAGTTACGAATACGGTTAGCTGCAGCGCCGCCGTGAGAGCACGATCTTGGTTTTTATGACATTGTTATACATTCAAAATAATGTCCCTTACACTAGTAACTAGACTACCAGCGGCGGCCATTGCGAGACCCTAGGTGGTAGCTCAATAACAATTATTGTATTGCTTTTGTGTGCAATAAAGTAATATTCATTCATTCATTCCCTCGAGTCATCGATACATCTTTCCTACTAATATTATAAATGTGGATGTTTTGTCATTTAGACGATTGGAATGTAACTCTATCGGTCCGTCTGTCTCTTCTTCACGCCTTAACCACTGAACAGCTGGATGAAATCTGCACCAATATAGTTTGATTCCTAAAAAAGAACCTTACTTTTTATTTAATAAATCCCGCGAAAACGGGTAATATACACGGATGAAACCGCGGCGTGCATCTAGTTAACCTAAATTTGACGCAATAAAATCATTAAAATCACATTAAAACGTTCACAATTTTGTACAAAATTTCTAACGTTGTTTGCACGGCCACAACGTAGCTAAAACTAATCTTAAACTAACCGGATTAAACTTCACTTGGCGGATATTGTGTCACGAGAGTAGCGTGATATAACGAGTGTGTAGTTACGAATACGGTTAGCTGCAGCGCCGCCGTGAGAGCACGATCTTAGTTTTTATGAGATTGTTATACATTAAAAATAATGGCCTTTACTAGTCCAGCGGCGGCTCTTGTG
>LQNK01000424.1:17008-56267 GCA_001586405.1 Phoebis sennae | reverse complement strand
GGTCCCGGGCGTTAGCTCTTTGAGGCCCCGGGTGGTAGCTCTTGCGAGGCCCCGGGCGGTAGCTCTTGCAAGGCCCCGGGTGGTAGCTCTTGCGAGGCCCCGGGTGGTCGTTCTTGCGAGGCATTGGGTGGTATCTCTTGTGAAGCTCCGGGTGTTAGCCCTGGAGAGGCCCAGGGCGGTAGGTCTTGCGAGGCTCCGGGCGGTAGCTCTTGCGAGGCCCCGGGTGGTAGCTCTTGCGAGGCCCCGGGTGGTCGTTCTTGCGAGGCATTGGGTGGTATCTGTTGTGAAGCTCCGGGTGTTAGCCCTGGAGAGGCCCAGGGCGGTAGGTTTTGCGAGGCTCCGGGCGGTAGCCTCTGCGAGGCCCCGGGCGGTACCTCTTAACGAGCCCCTTTTAATTGTATATTTATGTTTAAAAATTGTAAATATGCAATTAAAAAACCGATCTTCAATACTACATAATTATTTTTTTTAAATACTACATAATAATTTTTGCACGTTTCAAATCAAAGAATTAGTTACCTAATTTATTTTAATTTGCCGCTCGGAATAAATAATTAAGATCAAAATCAAAATTTAAAAAATAATTCTTATTTTAATTATGCTTGAGTTGTTGCGCGAGGTCCCTACATGTCTCAAAAATATCATAAATAATATATTATATAAATGCTATCCTTATAAATTATTTATAAAAAAAATAATATTTTCGAGGTTAATTTAGACTAAGCCACACACTAGCCAGGTCTACAATTCCATGTCGGGGTATAATAGGAGAGGCGTCATACAAGTTTCCAGTTTGCCTTAAACACCCACGCAAAAGTCCTATCTCTCAGTATATCTGAATCTATCTTGCACTCAAATAAAATACATTATGAAGTAGGCAGAATTCAATTTGTGCCCGCAGTCAGGTAAAAATAAGTTTTGCTCGGTTATGGCACGTGCAAAAATATAACCAAAGCAAATATTTTCTGAACTATTTTTATTTATTCTTGCGTTATTATGGAGCTGTGGAGAAATAAAATATTATGAGAAATAAGTTTCTTAGCTGTTTACTAAAGCTGGGATCACGATCTTAGTCATTTTATCGGACTTTAAAAGACGGTGGTTTTCTATTGTCGCGTATGTTTTTGTCTAGGGGTTGCATCTTAAAAGTTATTGAAACTTTAAATTTGGTACACAGATAGACTATTAACTGGATTCGGATAAAAAGTAGCATACTTTTGAATTGAATGCGATGGGACTGCGAGAAGGCTCTATAAAGCCCCTTCTATACATCAGCAGATGTACGTCATCTGTCGATGTCGTCTGCGGACGTGATGATATGATATGGTGTAATGTTAACATTAATCTACGAGAGAGCCACGCGGAACGGTAAAGTAGATTTAAATGAAATTCATATATCTACAGGAATTCACATTAGCTCCACATGGTTAAGCTGAGAAGGAATTTGAATTGGATTATGAAATACGTTGCTTTTAGGAATAAGTGAGCATTTCACTCGAAATTTTCACATGGAATCGGCTCCGGCTATTTCTCTCTTTCTTTCTATTTTTATTTAATAATTCTTTTTTTTTTTTTTTGAAAGTGTAGTATACCCTTGAAGAGTTCTCATATCCACCATTTGATGATGATTATTGGTAACCAGAAAAATCCTTTTTTATGTAACAAGCAAGCTGATTACGCGGTTCACCTCATGTTAAGTGACTGACCGCAACCCATGAACATCTACAACAGCGTGCCGCAGATGGGATGGGAATACAGGCCTCCGGGCACCCGCTCACCGTACGAAACACAGTGGGAAACCTTGGAAAATTATATTCCGTTGTTGGTTTAAACCTACCCGATATATAGACATACTATATAATTATAGACAGTGTTTCCGAAGTTTTCTTAATTAAATCAGTTATTTGTATACGGAAATCCTAATGTTTCTGACCGAATTTTGGTTCTCAGTACCTACTCCTCAACCAGCAGCCGTTACGATTATCAAGTTGCATTCTATGTTTTGTGTTCGAATATAGTAACGTGTTTTGCATTTATGAACGCGTTAATCATCACTAAAAGTGGAAAAATAATTACTTTTTGTCACAAAATTGAAACGACTTTTTTAGTTTGAAGAAACCGGTATTTTTGGTATAAAGTAATTATTTTAATGTATATATATTTTTAGATAAACCGGCTTAGTGTAAGTTGGCTTGAAAGTAGGACGTCTTAATTACTTTCATGAAAATAAATAGGCCTTGGGTAAGTTGATATTGTTTAAAAAGTTGTTAAAAACAATTATAATAATGTTGCTTTCCGTATGTATGTTTGTTACTTTTTTACGCCACTGCTGAACCGATTATTATGATAAAACTTTTTGATACATACATATGAAATGAAATGAAAACTCTTTATTGTATAAAGACATAAAAAAGATAAAAATGAATTTCAGTTATAGTTAAAATTAAAAAATGTAAGGGTTCAGAAAAACATATACGAGTAGGCTACTTTTAATCCGAAGTTGGCATGGGATTAGAAGTTACGCGGGTGAGGAATTTTCTAAAACTGTTTTACAAAACATATTTTTAAGAGAATATAACTTGGATGAACGGATATGAGTAAAATTCATACAAAGGTAAAATTATATGAAAGGATATTTTGCGCTAGTAAGCAAAGCATGTTTCATCACGAACTTTTATTTAACTTCATTGTACGCTTGCGGACATTATATGCAAAACACTGCAAACCAAATTTAACTCGAGTATCGTCAAAGGACTGATTTAAAATTTCGGACATGAATTTATTTTTTGCAATAATGCAATACTAAATAAAAATGTCATTTATGAAGATATTTTTTGATAAATTGTAAATCTATAGTTGGAATTGGAATAAAATATATTTTTAACTGATTGCCATATGCATATATTTACAAGCGATTAAGCAGCCTTTTTAAGCTTCATTTTTAAGTTTTGTTTCTCTTATTACTAGTGTTTCGCTCCGAGCTAGACCTCGCGCTGTAATGTAAAAAGACTTTTCATTTTATACTACACAAAATAGGGTCACATAGATACATATGTATATAGTACGAGGTGAATTTAACAAATGTACTGGTGAGTATCGAAGCGGTCACATCGCCAGAATCTGTGCCTGAGCGGTGACACTTCGCTTGGTCAATTAAGCTTAAATTTGGAAATAAAAATATCAATAATTTACACCCGTATTCTAATACGTTCCTCGAGCAACCCTCGTCTTTACTCAACCTCTGTCAAAATTTACATTCTGAGTTAGAACTCTACTAACTCACGTCCACTCACGTTATGAAAATTTCGGAGTTGAAAATTTAACACGTCCATTCGTTCGATCTTTTTATTAATTTTATATTTGTATGTTATGAATTTTCGATTGAAGTTCGTCATACGTCATATTTGACGTAACCCGAGTGGAAGTAAAATTAAGGTAACTTCTTAGAATACGGGTGTTAGCATGTTAGTCAAAATGTGTACAACTTACCACATAGCCATAGTAGCGTAGGGCAGCCAACAGAGCGCGAACACGAAGACGATGATCAGAGTCATTCGCAGTGTGCGCTGGCGGGCTCGCTCCAGTACCCGCCGGTCTGACCGCCGCAGACGCACGTGGCCCACGCCGTTTGTGTGCTCGTGGATATCTGCGACAATGGACACAGACCTATATAAACAGAATTTGACAGTCTTTCTTTTAATAGATAGGTACACATAATGAGAGTGCGCTGGCGGGCGCGCTCCAGTACCCGCCGGTCTGACCGCCGCAGATACTTCTGGCCGACACCGTTTGTATGCTCGTGGATATCTGCAGCAATAGACACAGAGATATATAAAAAAATTTTGACGGTATCCCTTAAAATAGATAGGTATACATGATGAGAGTCATTCTCAGCGTGCGCTGGCGGGCGCGCTCCAGTACCCGCCGGTCTGACCGCCGCAGACGCACGTGGCCTACACCGTTTGTGTGCTCGTAGGTATCTGCGACAATGGACACAGACCTATATAAACAGAATTTGACGGTCTTCCTTTTAACAGATAGGTAGACATAATGAGAGTGCGCTGGCGGGCGCGCTCCAGTACCCGCCGGTCTGACCGCCGCAGATACTTCTGGCCAATGCCGTTCGGTATGCTTGTGGATATCTACGACAATAGACACAGAGCTATATAAATAAAATTTGACGGTCTTCCCTTAAAATAGATAGGTAGACATGATGAGAGTCATTCGCAGCGTGCGCTGGCGGGCGCGCTCCAGTACCCGCCGGTCTGACCGCCGCAGACGCACGTGGCCCACTCCGTTCGTATGCTCGTGGATATCTACGACAATAGGCACAGAGCTCTATAAACAAATTTTGACGGTCTTCCCTTAAAATAGATAGGTACACATGATGAGAGTCATTCGCAGCGTGCGCTGGCGGCCGCGCTCCAGTACCCGCCGGTCTGACCACCGCAGATGCACGTGGCCGACACCGTTCATATGTTCGTCGTGGATATCTGCGGACACAGGTACAGTCACGTGGGCTGTATGGACACACCGCTCAGCAACAGCTAACCGCGATGCGAATTGCCACGCGGTATGCGGCGAGGCAAGCGATGGGCAATGAAAACAAATGTAAGGCAATGTATGAAGGTGGCCACAGCTACCGGCGGCAAAATGCGGCGCAAAAAGCGATGCAAATTTAACAAATGTACTGGCGAGTATCGAGGCGGCCACAGCTCTCGCACCGCCAGAAGCTGTGGCTGAGCGGCTAGACGTATATTTCGGGCTATATAGGAACAGCCTGAACGTCTATATCATCCGTCTGAGAAAACGGTCTCTGTTAGTGCGCATCATAAAATAGATAGGTGAAGTCAAACCCAAATAAAGCGCGCTCGAGTAACGCACACAAAAACACAATTCACCGACACAATGGCCCGTATTAATAAACCGATCTCAGATTCGATCTTAAGTGTGATCTCAGCTGATACGCTCTCAAGTTCAGATCACCATCTTAAGATCGTCGCTAATTAATAAACATATATCCGCACCATCTCAAATGAGATCGATCTCAAGTGCGGGATCTCAAGTTTCGTCGCTTAGCAGCCGATCTTGATAGCGCTTATGTCACAAAGAATGAACTATTTGCTGTCATTCGTCTACGTTCTGTCTAAACATAAGGAAAATAAAATTTGATTACCTGAACGAGGTAGATTTTGTAAAAAAAAATTTTATACAATAAATTTAATATCAATAAAAAAAATGTTACTTCACGAATCTTCAACATTCATAATATATTCCTAAACGTAGCTTGTCAAGTCATTCGAGCACAACGCTTCGTGATTGGTCGAAGCGTTTTAACAACTCGCGCCAAAAAGACAAAGTCAAAAATATATTTCTTATAAGTAATTACTTATATCCATAATATTCATTATATCCATTTATAATTATAAAGAAGAATATAAATTATTATTAATATGGATAATAAAAAACATATATTTACTAGCTTTGAAAAAAATTGTTTTTTGGACATAATTAAAAAATATAAAGAAATATTAGAAAATAGAAATTCGGACGGTTCGTCTTTAAAAAGTAAAAATGAAGCGTGGGATAAAGTAACTTCAGAATTTAACGCTAATCCTTTTGCAACGAGCAAGGTAGGAAGTATAATATTTTATAATTTTAATTGAAATTCTGATCAAGTGAACAGCTATATCAACAGTAGACACTGGTTAAAAAAGTAATATAATATTATGTTTTTACACATTTTTATTACATTTAAGGCCACATGTAAACAACTTAGGCGATTATGGATGAATATGAAGCAACGACAGCGAGAGGCGTTGACTAAAGAACGACAACATCGATTGGCAACTGGGGGAGGCCCATCAACAAGCGATGCCTTCATAGATCCGGATGTGGCCGTGATCGCCCCAGCTCTCATAGTTGGCATTGATGAGGCTATCGACTCTGATTCATTGCAAGGTAATCAATATTCTTATTATTGTGAATAATATTATCAATGACTTCTAATTTTAACATTCCTTTTTTTTTTTTTGTACTGGAGGTCCCTGCAGCTGCAGCGGAAACAGCCTTTTTAGATAAGCCATTTATTCCACCAGAAACTAGTAAAATAAATGAAAGTAATAATACAGAAAGTCCTGTCCCTCCTGAACCTTCCGGGACCTTTAGACGCTCAAAAAGCAACGATATATCAGCTAAGCTGAATATCATTGACAAAGAATATAAGGATAGACAAAAAAGAGCCAATCAAAAGCACGAAATAGAAATACAAATCCTTAACGAGCAGCTGAGAGAGGCTAAGGCCAAAGCCAACCTAGCTGAACTTATTTTGAAACACACACAAGGTAATAACACCAAAACTTAAAAAATTATTATCATTATTATATTGTACTAGCGACCCGCCCCGGCTTCGCACGGGTGCAATGCTGATAAAAACCTTCCTCATGAGTTACTCTATCTATTAAAAAAAACCGCATCAAAATCCGTTGCGTAGTTTTAAAGATTTGAGCGTTCATAGGGACATACAACATGACACATGACAGAAAAAGCGACTTTGTTTTATACTATGTAGTGATGAAGTGACTAATATATGTATGTATTTAGAATGTTAGATTATTTTTTAATCATTGAATATTTCTTAATTTCAGATCAATTTGCAGAATAATAAATCTAGATTTCAATAAAATAAAAAGCTTTTTTGTAAATAGTTGTTTTATTTACCATAAAATATTATTTAAAATTTATTTGAATAAAAATTAAAACTTGTACTATACTAACAATTATATAATATTATCTTATAAATCGCAAATTTTATATAAGTTTTATATAATTTTGTTTTAATAAATTTACCCGTGTGTCGACGGGTTAGAATACGTGTGTCGCCACCCCATTTCTACTCTTGGGTGTTGTGAGGGGCGACAGAGGGTAATTCTGCTGCATAATATCTTCAGCAATAAAAGAGTGGTAGCTGAGCATTGCACGATTGGAACAAGCTCGCACCGGTGTAAGAACCATCCCCCAGCAGAAGATTGTAGTGAAGCAGTATTGCACTGTGTTTCGTACGGTGAGCGGGTAAGCGGAGGCGTGTATACCCATCCCACTCCTCTCCCATCATGTTTTACTGCTCTTCCAATTTCCTATAATTAATCCTCTCCTTATCCCCTCCTCTTCCTACAAGCCGGCAAGGCATCCGCTACACTTTGATGTCGTAGGTGTTCATAGACTGCGGTCGGTCACTTAACATCAGGTAAACTGCATGCTCCGCTTGCCTGCTTTGACATAAAAAATGTACATTTTAATTAAAATAATTTTCAACAATTGAGTTCCTTAGGGCGAACCCAGAACTAGTACCAGGCACCAAGCTCTCGGTATTTCCTTCCTCTTGGTGTTGAGGTTCGTTATTTAATATAGGAATGTCATCATTTAAAATGATAGATAAATTGTGCAATACTGCACAAGCTACAATTATGTTTGAAACAGTTGGCAATTTGTTACCGAGTCCTTTTGAGAGACAAGGAAATCTGCGCTTCCAAATGCCAATTGTTCTCTCTACGATATTTCTCGTTTTTATTTGCGCCCGGTTATATCGCAGCGATGCAGGATCTTCCGGCGTAGGTCTTATCGGTGTAAAAACAAATGGTAAGGTAGGATACCCACTATCTCCGACAAGCCTTCCACCTAATACACCTTGAGTGTACTTTATGTATACTGAGGACATTTGGAATATCCTAGAATCATGGGTGCTACCTGCCCACCTGGCAACGATATTCAATATTTCTTTTTGTGGACCAACAATAACCTGAAAAAATACGTACATCTTACTAATATTATAAATGTGAAAGTTTGTGAGGATCTATGAATTTATGTTTGTTACTAAAGAGTCGTTGGCGTGAAAGCGCGCAAAAACTACTGAACCGATCATAAAATTAAACTTGGTATGCATGTAGGCTACTTTTAATACCGAAATTCCCGCGTGATCAGAAATTATGCTGGTGAAACCGTGGTGCGTGGCTAGTATCATATAAAAATGGGAAAAATAATATGAACAATATTTATTTTATGTGTGAATTGAAACCGTACCTACCTACTACCTTAGCCGTTGCACAAACATGCAGCAGTCATTGTTAATGTTAACTATTGAATGATTAAACTTTTGAAAAAGATTGAGACTTACTTGGGTATTAATGGAAAAATAAGATTTTCTATTTCTATAAGCTTCATGATGCTGGCATCCAGGTGTGTTGACTATTTTTACATGTGTGCAGTCTATAGCGCCGTCCACACCTGGAAGACCAGGCCATCGTCCATGCTTTCCCAATTCCATAAATAACGCTCTATTTGTAATAGCTTGTTGACCCTGAGGCATTTTAATATATGTGGTGTGTAATTCAGCCAACAATTTTGAGACTTTTGTAACAATATTTGATACTGTAGATTGCGATAAATGAAACAAATCCCCGCAAACTATCTGTAATTGGTTTAAATATTAATTTTCTTACTGAGCAATGTTAGGATGATGATGGATGTCACGGGAAAAAATTGAGAGGCTTACCTGGAAGGATGCCGTCGCGTAAAATCTTAGAGTTAATAACACAGCAATTTCTGGTTCAATTGGAAGACCTCTGTTATCAATTTTCAAGAGTTGGCTTCTTATTAAAGAAATTATATAAAACACTGAATCCTGGCTAAATCTAAAACGTTTTTTAAAGTTTTCTGGTGGCAACTCAAATAAATTTGTGGTATCTCTTATATATATATTTTTGGCAAACGAGATTGAAATGGCAACAAAATATCGTCATAATAATCGTAATAGTTAATTTCAGAAATAATATTTCCAAAATCCATTTTCTGATCTATACACGATGACGCGCTTAAGTCACGGATCGACTGCACTCAGCAAACGTCATCTTAATTCACATCTCAAGCGCGATCTCAAGAGCCGAGTGTTGTTTATTAATTAACGCGTAACTCAGCTGATGACACAATCTCAAGTAACAGCTCAAGTTTTGTTTATAATACAGCGCAACGTCACAAATGTCATTTCAAGAGCATACTCAAGTCTGAGATCGGTTTATTAATACGGGCCATATCTAGAGTTACGTCAGATCAGTCTGAGGGCAAATGCCATCCGTTTGAAACAGGCCTGTCTCTGGGTGCATAGCATTTCTTACCTTACCTCGAAAAACGCACACATAAACACAGTTCACCGACACGATATCTAGAGTCACGACGTATCATTCCGAGGGCAAATGCCATCCATTTGAAACTGGTCTGTCTCTGGGTGCACATCATTTCTTACCTTAAAAAGACCACCCTGTATAAAATAATTCAGCAACGAAAATGAAATCACGCATAAAACAATGTTGCAACGCAAAACAAATGTACCGATACATACCGATATTTTCATTAGTCTGCAAGTATTCAATAAAAAGCGAGTTCAACATCGCAAACATCATATTTCCATCCGATTTTATTGAGTTTAACGTAGTTTGTTCCTCGATTCAACTGAAATCCAGTTCATATTATCATATTTGGTGCGCCTTTTCACAAAGGATTTCATATCTTCCTTTGGCCGAATTGGGAGGAATATTTTTATCTCTTTATTTTTAAAGCAGTCTTTCGGAACACGAGTCTATTTGTGTATGATTTAGGGACGGATTTAAATACAGAAAAAGGTGTAATTACAATCCAATAAAGTTTTAAATGAATAAGTTATTTGCACCCAGAAATCATAATATTATAAGCTGATACTGGAAGCTATAACCCTCCTCAACCGTTAGGAATCTTGAGATTTATTCTTTGTTTTGCTACACATTTAGTAAGATGTATAAAATACTACAAGATAACGCTTTAACTTAATGGCAAAAAATAGAACCGACGATATTTCATACTTTTTAGTGTTAGGAAGTCGGTTCTATTTCCATTTTCTTCATATTTTCCACTGTAAGTGTGCTGTAAACAGTAATCACATCAGAGCTAGTCACACTGACACTACTATTTCAAATGCAAAAAGAATTTTCCAAATCGGTCCATAATTGGTGGAAATATACATAAAAAATACGGCAGAATTTACCATCCTCTTTTTTTTTAAAAATCGGTTAAAAATCGAAATTAATAACTGTTTTCCAATAAGAACGGCATTACACTAAAAAGTAAAAAAAAACCGTTATTTTATTCCAAAATTTTATTGATATTTGAGCGTATTAAGTCCTACGCCTAAGTCCCGATAAATGTCCCGTCCAAATATTTGTGTGACATCTAATGTTTGCGGTCGCCCACTGACCCCATAATGAGTTTATCCTCACGCGCTGATATCGGAAATCTTTGTTTGAGCTGGGATTAGTGGGCGTCTGCCTCGTCGGTTCAGTGGTTAGGCGACAAACAAGAGGACACAGATTGAGACGTGAAAGAAATACAGTCTGGCAGGGCACAGGATGCTAAGCTATATGCCCTAAGCAACAAATGACCAGTGAAACAGATCTAACAACTATCGAATGCTATTATATAGCATTATGCTACAGATTCTGAGACGCGATCAGTCAGTCTGCTATATAGAGTATCCCAGAATGAGTGAAGCATCTCTTGGGATATGATAGCTAAGCAAATAATCTATCAAAAAATCCCAACATATGTCTAAGTCCCGATAAATGTCCCGTCAAATTTTTGTCTGACATCTAATGTTTGCGGTTGCCCGCTGACCCCATAATGAGTTTATCCTCACGCGCTGATATCGGAAATCTTTGTTTGAGCTGGGATTAGACGTCTGCCTCGTCGGTTCAGTGGTTAGGCGACAAACAAGAGGACACAGATTGAGACGTGAAAGAAATACAGTCTGGCAGCGCAAAGGATGCTAAGCTATATGCCCCTAACGTTTTCAATAATGTATCGAAGATTATGGAAAGACTGTAATCTCAGATTAGGCTATATTATAATAACGTTCGGAACAGGTAGTTATTCGTAAAACTACTTAAATAATAACAAATAATATCTTTTCAGCTTTATTTAGTACGAAATCTGTCGGAATGTACAAAAATCGTACAAATCCTAGACGTAAGACCCGAACAGATTGAAGATTCCAAAGAAAAGTAATTATCTTTCGTCCTCTACACACTATTTTCTAATACTTTTGGGGTTGTTTTGCTAAAGATGTTTTATACTTTGAATTGTAATTTGGGTAAATCCCTTGAACCAAGAAGTTTTGAACTTCGTACCTTCGGATACGGTCTAGTTTATCAAATTTTGTAAAGAATATAAGATTCTTAGAATTAGGATTACATAGTAAATGAAGTTACATAAGGGGTAACTGGAGAGATTTGGAGGCAGGTAAAAAATAAAAAATAAATAATAACGTCACACAAAAAACCGTTTTAGCCTCCCAATATGTCATAATTTGTCTTTAGAAACTCTGTTATAAAAGTTTTTTTTAACATTGAGCAAGTTTAGTGTTGTACACTGGCTGTGTGCTTTTGGTATCCGATTGGGTTTTCTGTAAGGTTTTATCTAATAAATCACAAATTTTGTAAAAACCATTTTTAATTGTTTTTCGTGAGAAAATTACTCAATCCATGTCTACGAATAAATGAATAAGTAAATACGAAAGCAATTGTACCATTGGAAATTATCAAAAAAAAAACATTTTTAATTCTTTTTCGTGAGAAAATAACTTAATCGTTGTGTACGAATAAATGAATTAATAAATATGAAAGCAATTGTACCCTTAGAAAATTACAAAATTGGCTATGATTGAACATAGTTATTGCTGCTCGCCTTAGTTATAGTATTATTTTACCTGCGGTTTGTCAGTAAACAAAAATTTCACAAACAAACTATTACCAAGAGTTGTTTGATTATAGTTGTATTTTCTTCTTAATTGAAGCAATTTCTTCTAACTTATTGAAATAACGATAAACAAAAACAAATGTAATTGTCTTGTGTCCTTTCGCTTTTCATGTTCTTATACTTTTACATATTTTCGCTGAAGATTTTTTCTAATAAGAAAACTAATTATTTTGGAAGGTATGAAATTATTGGAAGTAATAATATTAACTATATGGTACAAGATTATACATGTTAAATGAGATATAATGCATACATTATTGGATAATAACAGAGCTTCTGCAATATGTAGGACGTGTTAATTAAACTGTAATTGAGGATAGTAATTACTTGCCTTAACTTCAACTACAGGACTTGAACGTTTTTTCTCGAAATTAAAATATTTTATAAGCAGGTGTTACTTTTTTAACAGCAGGCAAGCGGAGCATGTAGTTCACCTGCTGGTAAGTGTCTGACCACAGCCCATGAACATCCACAACATCAAAGTGTCGAAGATGCCTTGCCGGCTTGAAGGAAAGGGAGGGGATAGGGAGAGGATCAATGATGAGCAATTGGAAGAGGAGTAGAACAGTGTTGGAGAGGAATGGGATGGGAATACAGGCATTCCCGCCCACCGTACGAAACACTGCTATACTGCTGATGAATGGGGGGTGGTAATTACACCGATGAAAGCTGGGCTCAATCGTGCAATACTCGGCTCCCACTCTTTGATTGCTGAAGATGTTATGCAGCAGAAATAACCTCGAGTAGAAATGGGGTGCCACTAAGTTCTTAAGTATTACTGCCCCAAATTGTATTTTTATAGTCAATTGAATTAAGCTCTTGATTGTTTAATTGTTTATATAATTGTTATTATCATTAAACTATCAATACGAATATAAACCCTAATAATACATTTAAGATCGAACACGGGTTTTCGAATTGAACGTCTCTCATGAATACACATTAAGTGTAATTTATTTTAATTTGCCAATTAACATTCATGTTCGAAATACATTGAAATTAAAACAATTGAGGATATCTGTAACTGCTGCGGTTATATTGTTAGCAGCAGTTACAGGTATCCTCTAACCATAACCAGGTAGCCCATCTGCTTACATAATTCCACTACAATCAGTTTATTTTATTTTTTTGTTATACCAGGCAAGCGCAAGGCACGCAACTATATGTTATATTAGTTGTGTTTCATACACAAAAATTCACATTTATAATTTAACAATTGATTACGTATAATTTATTTTAATTTTCCAATTAATAGGCGCATCCCGAACGCAATTAATAAATAGTAGCGGTCAGGGTTGCCGCGTTATTATGTTGTGACCAAATATTTGCCTTGGCTTGTGGCAACACAACGACTAAATCCTTGTCCTTAGTCTAAACTAATATCATAGAGAGGAAAACTTTGTTTGTTTGTAATGAATAGGCTCGAAAGGTACTGGATCGATTAAAAAAAAATATAGGCTATATTATAGATGTTATAACATTATGCTACGGGAGCGACGCAGAACAGCTAGTGCGAAAGTTATTCTTTTGTTTGTCTTTTCTTCACGCCAAAACCACTGAACCAATTTGAATGAAATTTCGTACAAGTATAGTTTAAAACCCAAGAAAGGACCACGGCTATAGCTAATGTACGTGGGTGAAACCACGGAGCACAACAGTTTTAGGACATCTCAATCAGAACGTAGTGATAATAGCAATTACTCTTTAAATTTTTTGCCAAAAAAATTGAAACAGATTCTTCACACTAAGTAGTAGAAAAATTATATTTTTTTAATAGAGGCAACGAAAGACATCATATTGTTTTCTTTATTTCAGTTATCACGGTTTATGAGGTAAAGCCTTGTGACAAAAATATTTAGAAATGGCCTGGTTATTGTTTTATTAAATCTATAAAGATATGTTTCGCTTTAAAGAAGATCCGGCTGTTAGAATCAAATTTCCGGCTGTCTAAAACGCTGAGCTGTTGTTTGTAGTTTCTCTGAAATAAATCGCTGTTTAGCTATGAGACTATTTTCACATTTAAGTTTCTCCGTATTACTTATGTACCCGAGTAGAGACGGGTTAGAATACATGTGTTGCCACCCAATTTCTACCCATCGTAAGAGGCGACAGAAGGTAATTCTGCTGCATAATATCTTCAGTAATAAAGAGTGGGAGCCGAGCCGATTTGGCCAAGCTACCACCGGTGTAATTACGACCCCCCAGCAGAAGACCGGCGTGAAGCAGTATTGCACTGTGTTTCGTAAGGTGAGCGGGTGCCCCAATTTAAGTATTTCCATTCCATTCCTTCCATCCTATTCTACTGCTATGTAGTAACTAGGCTGACCGTAGCCCATGAACAATGAACATCTACCACACAAAAGTGTCGCAGATGCCTTGCCGGCTTGAAAGGAGGGGAGAGGAGTAGAAACAGAATAGGAGAGGAATGGAATGGGAATATAGGCCTCCGGACCCTCGCTCACAGTACGAAACACAGTGCAATACCGCTTCGCACAGATCTTCTGGGGGGTGGTAATTACACCGTAGCTTGTTTGTAAGCGATAAAAAGTATTTATCTTTATTTTATTATATTTTATAGCAACCCTATTTGACTTTTGATTCATATAATCTAATTAACACCAAGCATAATTAGCGCTTCGGGTAGTGATTGTTTGAATTTCTATTGTTTTAAATGTCATTTCAAATGTTTGCTCATTAGTCTGTATTTTGGAAAGCTAATTAAGAGCGAATAAATTAGGATATTGTTAGCTTTAAAACAATTAAATTTAAGTATTCGATATTGGACATAGAAAAAAACTAGTGAGAGAATTTAAAAAAAAAATCAGTGTCACATTATAGAACGAAAAAACAATAATTTGGCTAAAAGTTATACGAAATTGCATTAAATCAAGTTTTGCGATGTAATTGACCCAATAACTACCAAACACACAAACTAACGTTCACATTTAATAGTTATTAAAATTTAACTATACTAATATTATGAAGAGGAAAGAATTGTTTCTTTGTTGGTATTGAATAAGCTCCGAAACTGCTGGACTGATTTGGAAGAAATTTTGTACAGAGATTCTTTCCTACGGGAACGGGATATATACGGATGAAACCGCAGAACTCAGCTAGTCATTTATAATTTAGTCTAACCTATTTTTTTAGCTCATTAATTCAAATAAATTTGTTTACTAACAATTTAATTGCCCGTCTTAACATCACAATAACAACAAAAAATATTCTGAAAGTCGAAAAACAAAGTTAAGTAATTTGTGATCAGCACAATAAACTAATTAATTATGAAATTTAACACCTTTTTATGTTTTCCTTAATTAAAATCTTCGTTAATTGTTGTTTGGTGTTGTATTACAATTTTAATTTTTATAGCCTAAAAATAATTAACTGGAAGTAGGTCAAGAGATCATTATGAATACCGCAAGCATTTCTTGAAACAATTTGGTGAAAAGGAAATTATATAAAAATAATCAAAGACAAATATAATCTTTACCTGGCACTAGAAGGAGGGTAATGCTTATATTTGTTCTCCCCGGTTCCGTCGGATTTGATCAAAATCCTTTCGCAGCGGATGCCTATGTTATAAAATCTACCTACATCTTTTTTTTGGGCTATATTTTATGTGCGTTGATAGATCACTATGTCAGTCCTTTGATTACTTTTTGATTAGTACCTTTGATTTCTATTTAGAGAAAAACACATTTTACAATTCCACTATATCATTATGAATTTTAAATTAGCACTAATGGTTTCGAACATCTAACTGATGATAATATATATTTATATATATAGATATATGTTTGTTTGTTTGTCCATTTCTTTGGCACACCGCATGGCCCATCGGCTGGATGGACTTTGGCATGTGAAGTGTTGTTGGATTAGAATTGTGGTGGTGATATAGGCTATTTACATTCGAAATGGACGCTTATAAATGGGGCGGGAGTACCTTAGCAAGATTTCCTTTGAGAAATTCAGAATAGTGTTCGCAATCAATCTTAAAAGCTTTTTCATTAACCACTGCACTAACAACCTTTCAATTATCTACACTAATATTATAAAGAGGAAAACCATTGGAAAGCTACATTATCCATGAGTAACATAGGCTATATTTTATAGGCTATATAAGATAATGCTACGGAAGTGAAGCCGCGTGGATCAGTTGGTAAATAAACTAATTTTTCGATTATTAAATCGTAATTAGTAGCTACTTTTAAAATAAAATAGAATTTTTAATAGGATTTTTTCAGTAATAAACCATTGACGAGATTTATTTGCGCTTCTACATCGTTAAAATTGTCATACTTCGAAAATCCACAATTATCGATTTTCTCAGATTATCTCAGCTTCTATTGCAAAATTGACGTTAACATCTATTATAAAAATTGTAAGTAGAGCATAAAATTTAGAATCAATTTCATTTGAACCTTTATTTCATGCGCTCAATCGTTTTTGAGATAGAGGGCGGTAAATGCCCAGCGTCATCTGTAAATTTTACCGTCAATTTTGAATAATTTGTATTATTTATCAGTTAATCACAAATTAGAGAATAAAAGGCAGATGGAGTGCGGCCGCCGACTCCAGTGACGCCGAAAAGCAAATACAAATTTCAAAAGCAAATACAAAAATGTTCGTCTAGTTTGACACAACACGTCACGAGGGCTTCATAATTTTCAACAGATGCACGTTTACATACGTTTAGTTAGCGTCACTCGAGTCTTCGGAACGCTCCATCTGCCTTTTATCCTCTAATATGTGCAGTTAATATATTATATTTTACAATATATCGCTAGCATGTCGCAACATGTCATCCTAAGGCTTATGGCGTTCAGTTGCAAGCTCCTGTCTCTGTCAGACTTATCAGTAAGCTCTCAGTATACGTTAAATTTTCTGCCCTATTAAATGAAAATTTTACAATATGTGTTAATTATAATTCTAGAGTAAGAATTCTACGATAATTTATCATGTTTCTAGATGTCATTCTAACTCCAATCTTTATATTTTGCCGTGTCTTTTTTGTCAATATGTCAATAAAAATTATTTCAGTTTTATCCTACTAATATTATAAATATCAAAGTTTGTGAGGAAGTATGTTTGCTACTCTTTCACGCAAAAACTACTGAACCGATTATGACTTACATATAGGTAAGGGTTCAGCTATTTCATTTATTATATAATAAGCTATTTTTAATCCCAATGTTGCCACGGGATCAGAAGTTACACGGGTGAAACCGCGGGGCGCAATGATTCATTTTTAAGCTGATTATACAGGTTGAATTTTTGAAGTGGGCTCTCAGGCAATCCTTAACAATGAGAAATATCAAATAATGCTAAAATTAGTCTCGAGGCCGATTTGATGAAAATAATAGTTGCGTAAAATAATATTACGAAACCTGTTTCTGTAAGTGAAAATTTATTCACCGAGCAAGGAATTACGTTCATTTTGCAAAAAAAAACTTTCTGTATTATTCCATCGATCGATAGTATTACTGTGACCGTCTATATATTTGCTTTACATTTTATTTATTTGTTTAATTGTATACATAATCACAGTAATGACCGATACAGAATTAGGACCCAAACTAGGCGCAGCCTGTATTTTGGGATCCTTTAAAAAAGTGACGGGATACAATTACCAAAATATGTAACATTTTAAAGCATAAATAAATTCTAAATACAAAACTAAAATCAAAATTAAAATTAATATCAATAATATATATTTTTTGCTTTATATTCAAAATTCAAAAATATTCATCTACGACACACAATTTTCGACTAATTACTATGACACGACGAACGCCTCCACTAGGTTCGCAGACCTGTGTTGGAGACGAACGACGTTTCTATATTTTTAACCGACTTACAAAAAAAGGAGGAGGTTATCAATTCGACCGTATTTTTTTTTTATGTATGTTATATATCCGCCGCATATCTCCGGCGTTTATGGACCGATTTGGAATTTTTTTTTGCATGCGAAAGAGTAGAGTTCATGTGTGGTCCCATATAAATTTGGTTCAAGTCTGATCATCCATGTAGAAGATATTCCAGGGAACTCCTCGAAAATCAACGGAATAAGCTCTACGGTTTAAGCTCTAAGGTTTAATAATGTATATATCAACTGAATTGTGACTAGAAGATGTGATTACCCTTCACAGGACACTGAAAAGGATAAAATAAAAATTTTTGCCAAAAAATAGAACCGACTTCCTCGCTCTAAAAAGTATATAATCTATACAAATCTATACAAAGTCGGTGCAAAATCTTGTTAAATTGAAAATAGATAAGGCACCGACTTTGTATAGATTTCAACAAAAATGAAATAAAAGTTATTTTTTACTTTTTAGAGCGAGGAAGGCGGTTCTATTTTGGCAAAAATTTTTATTATAACAACGTTCATTTTCAGGCTCATTTCCTTGTCACACTTGTCATTAAGCTGAGAAGGGCACAAAAGGGATATGGAGATCCCAAGATATTATCGAACCAGTCAATGCGAAATTCCATGAAGGAACTAATTTAATTTATTTCATATTGCTTTAAGTCACTCTTTAATCTTCATTTACTTTGAGTTTTGTCCTAATATTTAATTTATCACTAATAAATTATGTCAGACAATGAGCATTGTGAGGTTTTGTCTCTTTAGACTTTTAAGTAAGCGGGTTGTACAGGGCACAATGGGAAGATATTTGTTTATTTGTTTATTAAAGGTTTACCATCAAACCAATTTAACATCTAATTCTGTAAAAGTGTGATTAACTTTGACCAGCGTGTTTGTATTTTTTGTGTGTTAATATTTCAAGTTTAATTAATAAGCTTGTGTTTTCGTTGGTTAAAATTTTTAAAATGTTTCAATAACGGCCAAGTGCGTGTCAGACTCGCCCACGATGGATTACCACAGTACCAGACCTCCCTTAACATATATTTTTTTATATTAAATAACATAACATAACATTTTATTGCATCTAAATTATACAATTTTACAATTATTATCAATATTATACAATGTATTTTACCGAAGCGAAATCATTGTTAAAGAGTTACATAGAATAATACCTAAAATCTAATGTTTCTCTAGCTAGATTGTCTGGCAACCTGTGTTAAGAGAAACATTTTGCCTCCCAAAATGATATACAATATATAGCCTTTTGGCAAGCTAATGTTGCGACGTGTTAACAATACATTATAATTCGGTAAGCATAATACATCGATTGAAATTAGATTATAATTCGGTAGAAAAGAAATAAGTATAATATATGTTTATGTGTGTGTTTAAAATGTAATGAATAAGTGTTTAAGTGTATTTGCATTCATGTGTGAGTGAGTGAAATAAAGTATTAAGAGTTAAGAAATCACTGTACTTCTTTAGGGTTACTACATTTATAACTTTCAAGTTAGTATTTCGAGAAGTTGCTCTGTCTCGTCATAAGTTTTAGCAAGGAGAAAGACACGCACAGATAATTTACATTTATTTATTATAATTTGTGAAAATTTCAGCTTTCTATCTATCATGGTTGCTTGGTAAAAGACAGTGGAGGCTTAGTGACCTTTTGGTGCCTTTTAGGTACGGAACCCTAAAAAGGAATTACAAATTTCAATGCACTTGCAGAAGTTAGTTTATCATTAGGTTTTTACGGAAGAGCGTTGTTGGCGGCTATCTCGAAAAAAAATGGCGACTGTTAGACTGATGTATAACATATTTCATATATTCTATTCTATCTATTGTAATATATTGAATTTTAAATATTTCCATCACAAAATTAAGGTTATTTCTTATAATGCGCACTCACACACTCTTTAAAAAGCCATGATTTTTACTTCCCAGTGTGTACAGAATTTGTAACAGCCCTGAGACTTTATTGCGAACCTCAATAATCGTACAACCACTGTATGATTTTTAGCACAGTGTTATTATGGCATTATGATTTTAAAACAACGATATATCGTTACACATCCTCAATTACAAAAAGCAATTTCACAAAATTATAATGAAACCCAATTCTTAATTGGTACATGGCACCGGTTCATGAACGATTAATATTATCATTTGTAATGGGGGTCGGATTCAGCATAATTATCTGTTTGTACGAAACGGAGAATTCGCTTTAATGTAAAATTTAAGAT
Source organism: Phoebis sennae (assembly GCA_001586405.1). Lineage (NCBI taxonomy): Eukaryota > Metazoa > Arthropoda > Insecta > Lepidoptera > Pieridae > Phoebis > Phoebis sennae. The sequence continues at coordinate 36,314 of LQNK01000424.1, read as the reverse complement.
AACATAATTATAATGAGATTTTAACATATCCTACTAATATTATAAGTGCGAAGTTTGTGAGGATGTATGTATATGTATATCTATGTTCGTTACTCTTTCACGCAAAAACTACTGAACGGATTAAGATGAACCTTGGTATGCATATAGGTTAGGGTTCAGAATAACATATAGGCTTCTTTTAATCCTGAAGTTGCCACGGGATCGGAAGTTACGCGGGTGAAATCGCGGGGCGTTGCTCATTATTCATATATGGTAGTCAATTATTGCCTTACCTGAATTACCTTCCTCTTGACATGTATTCTGTAGCAGACGGAGTTAAACAGTAATGGCATGAATTATATACATTGCGCGCCTCATTGCAATCGCCAACGCGTAACGGAAGACAAACCCATACTAACGTGGTTATGTATGAAGGGTCGGTATAATAACTCTACATAGAGCTTACTGTTTATCACAGAACAAAAGAAAGCGTAAAGCCTCATGTTCTCGTAATCCAATATAAAAATAACCTGGGATACGCACGCAATATGAAGTACGTGCGTGCTTATTTGAGCTCGCTATCGGCAGAGCATTATTTGTATGAAGAATGAGTATTGTTACTGATCTAATAGATTCCTATTGCTATCTTGTATCTCGATGAATGATAATAGCTCCCCTGACCGATTTCAGCTATGGTAGCCAATCTTAACAGAGACTAGCCAGCTGCGCCGGAGATATAGTGCACAGGTGTACGCGCGAACACAGGTGCACTATTCCTTTACTTTCTTATCTACTTGAACGGCAGACCGACAAGACACGACCGAAGAGAGATCAGGCGCAGCACTTACGGCTTTATGTACTCTCCGAAAAGAATTACCGTAGATGGTTTGCTCGTATCCCACAGTGATCACTATCAGTGGGATGTAATACAATGCGCACTACATTTAGATCGCGTTTGGAAAAATCAATGGCACCTATACAAACGCATCTATGTATTATAAAAAATATTTTTACTCACCGGACAATTCTTGACTGCTGGCCTGGATCTCGCAAAAGATGCGCACATAGCACGCGGTGATCACTAGCAGTGGGACGAAATACAATGCGCCCTACATTTAGATCGCTATTGGAAAAATCATTAGCATCTATACAAAAGCAGCAATGTATAACAAAAAAATATTTTTACTCACCGGACAATTCTTGACTGCTGGCCTGGATCTCGCAGAAGATACGCACATAGCACGCGGTGATCACTAGCAGTGGGACGAAATACAATGCGCCCTACATTTAGATCACGTTTGGGAAAATCAATGGCATCTATACAAACGTAGCAATGTATAACAAAAAAATATTTTTACGCACTAGACAATTCTTGACTGCTGGCCTGGATCTCGCAGAAGATACGCACATAGCACGCGGTGATCACTAGCAGAGGGAAGAAATACAATGCGCCCTACATTTAGATCGCTATTGGAAAAATCATTGATATCTATACAATCGCAGCCATGTATAACAAAAAAATATTTTTACTCACCGGACAATTCTTGACTGCTGGCCTGGATCTCGCAGAAGATGCGCACATAGCACGCGGTGATCACTAGCAGTGGGACGAAATACATTGCGCAAGCGCAGAACACGTTGTACGCAACTTCGAGGCGCTCGCTCGCGAACGCGTCGAATGATACGCACTGTTCGAAACCAGCGACGTACGGGTGACGTTTTACTTGGAATACTAAGCTCTGAAACAAAAAAAAATATTTTAGCTAGCATATTTGGCATTGCTCCTAATCTGTAGCAATAGTATGCTATTGTTGGTGGGAGTTCCTCGATGGATGATCTATCTAAAATATTTTTTAAAACAGCCCAGTGGTTGCTGAGATTAGTGTGTTCAAACAAACTCTTCCACTCTATATAATATTTATATTTCATTTACAATTGTAATTATGACACTCATTTTAATAATTTAATAAATGTGTAATAAAATTAATATGAAATTTGTTCTTGAAACACGTTGAAACAAACGGATTTTATTATATTTAAAACTTAAATAAAAAACAAAATATAATAATCATCTTTATTCAAGTAAACTTATAACATTATTTGAACTCATTTGAACCTATATACTTTATACTTTGTATTGTTGCTTCTTGATGAAATTGTACAACATTTCTATTTAGAGAAAAACACATTTTTACTTTTACAATTCCACTATATTATTATGAATTTCAGGCAGACCTGACGGTGATGTTCAAAACCGGTCGTAAATAGTGTTATTTAAAATTATATTTTTTTATAGAATTGAAATTCTTTTTAAACTATTTCCACATTTATTAATAAACTTTATTTAATTCACATTCGGTTTCGAACAATCATCGTCAGGTAGTCGACGATCATTGTTCGAAACCGGTTGTAAATTTTATAAAATGCGTTTCCATCAAGAAATGACAAAACAGTCTATCAAGTATATTATTTAAAATTCTTATTATTATAGTGAAATTGAGAAAGTAATAATGTATTTTCTCCAAATAGGAATCATCTCGACTTCATAATATATATGGCAACGCGAATAATATGCAAAGTGAAGTGAAATTGCACTAAAGCAAAATAACGCAACTCTTTTATTCATAATTCCGTACAATTTTAAAGTTTCAGCTAACGTTGTGTTTATTCCACTTTCAGAACGCCGGATGCAGATCTATTTGAAGTTAAAACTTTTAAATAAATGACATTTACGATTTTTAATTAACTGTTACAGTCACGTGACATTATTCCATTAACGGGAACGAAAAAGTTTTTGTCATAGGAATGTTTTATTATTTATTTTGTACTGTTGTATCATTTTGATTTGATACGAACTATTTGTAGTGTCAATTAAAGAGACAACAAAATAGATGGTTTCAGAGCTCTGTATTTATGTACTTCACTTTTGACGACCCGATTGGCGCAGTTGATTCAGGAATGGTCTATTGTGGAGGGCGTGGGTTCGATCACTAGGAGTAGAAAATCATGTTGTGATGAACATTGTACTTTTCTACTTTCTGGGTGTTAATTTATCTATAGTATGTATTTACAAAAAAGTATGTTTAAGTATGTCTGCGTTGTATAGGTTTTGATTTCTGTGCAATATGCCTGTCTATTTTATGCTTGTACGTTCATTGATACTGTACACAACAAAAATCACTTTATTTGATAAGCTCTTCATAAAGTTCAACTGTATTTAGAAAATTATTGTTTTAATATAAACACAGTTGATTAAGCTTCAATCTTAATAAATGTTCAGATATACTCGCAGTTCAATTCTTTCGAAAACTAACTAAAGATAAAATGTTTTAAACAACGCATAGCCGCCGGCGTTCAACTTTTATATTCTGTTTTTACAAACTGAATATATAAATTCATTATAAAAAGCTGAATTTTTAATGTTGATTGTGGATGACTTTTACGATGAAGCGAGTATTATATCATTACCTTATTTACTGTAATTTATTATATTGTCCTACTTCCTATCTATGTACAAATGTGTGAGTATTACTCTTTCACGCAAGCTTTCTTTCAGTAATGGATTTGGATTAAATTGTAGAGTAATAAAGATGATATTATATAAAATACCTAGGCTACTATGGTACTACTATAGTATTATAAAAAAGAAAATTTTGTTTGTAAGAAGAATGGAGGGGCGTCACGCGGTTTCATTGCTTCCATATTGAAGCGTCTCAATTATCTGTCTCCTTAATCATATTTGTAACCAAAGCTCGCTAGAACCTCCCGGTGATCCTAGGGCATCTAAATATATATATTTAGACTCCCTAGGGTTAATCTGCACCGCGTTTACGATTTTAGTTATAACGTAAACGCAGATTTAAAAAATATTGGGAACACCTTAAGCATATTAAAGAAATATAAATATTCACCGACATTTATCACTACGCCATGTAGTCCCAAATACTATAGACACAGATAATATAATACTATACTAGTACTATAGATAAATTACAAGACAGTAGAAAATAACAATGTTCATCACATAATAACTAGTGGCCTATTTCACCCGGGTCATCAGACTCACCTGTGGAAGACTACATGCAAGGGCGATGGCCCACGCACAGTACAGCATTTGCTTGCTGCGCCGGCGCGCCTCTGACAGCCGAAGGGGATACACCACGGCGAAGTACCTGCAACAATCACGTATTTTAACTATTGACGGACATTTTGAAAGAAAAAAAATATATTTGTTCACTACAGACAATTCGAACTGAGACACAATCACTACATAGTATAAAACAAAGTCGCTTTTTCTGTCATGTGTCATGTTGTATGTCCCTATGAACGCTCAAATCTTTAAAACTACGCAACGGATTTTGATGCGGTTTTTTTTAATAGATAGAGTAACTCATGAGGAAGGTTTTTATCAGCATTGCACCCGTGCGAAGCCGGGGCGGGTCGCTAGTAAAATTATATAAAAAACAAATGGGAAAATACAATTAAAAATAAAATACTTTTTAAAGGATTTTAAACGCGGTTTATTATACATTATTATTTAACCCGACGTTTCGAGCACTTTACACTGCTCGCTTACTACGCTACGCTATTTTAAAAGTAGTAAAAAAATTAAATGTAGTAGAAAGTACTCGCGTTAAAACAAACACAAGTTTATACTAAAATAAAATTAAAAAATAAACAAAAGATCAGGCGCAGATCCTACGACTTTCTGTGCTCTTCGAGGCAAGGTTGTACCAACACCGCCGTCTTCCTGGCTCAGAGCTATTATTGAATTTTTTCATCAGAAAATTCCGGTATTGGAACCCGAGACCTCTGATATGTTGTCAAAGGTTCAACCACTAGACCAACGAGGTATTTGTAGCTAACTACAAGTCTAGTGGTTCCATAGTTGTATAACGAATTATACAAATGCTTTTGCTTTGAAAAATGATGTATAATCAAGAAGCAAGTTCATGTTCAAGCTATTCCATTTAGCTACTCAAGTGAGATTGTAGGGCGCAACTAGTTCTTTATATTTCCCGATAAACATACAAGTTTGTGGACATCTCGGCAGAGAAGATACTGTAATAAAACTACGATTTACACAAGAATAGTTATTCACAGAAAATCTGAATGAAATTACATTATAATAAAATTGTTTATCTCGTATATTTTCTAGAAAACAGTTGTCTGGCAGTAATGATCCAAAACATATCGTTATTTTGTTGAATTGAACCTTAAAAACCGAATCATTTATAATTTATAAACACAAATATACGCAGACAAAAATTCACTTTACGCTACCTTTGCCCAACGTCGCGTAAACACTCATAAAAATAATTTCGAATAAAAATACTTGCACAGTAAAACCGTCCGTGAAATATCGCATGATTTTTAAAATTTTCGCCATAATGAAGAATTAAAAAATGTGAGTTTGCGTAATTAAAATTATTAGTTATAAATTAATTAACGCACATAATTATAAGTACTTTGCTTTTGTTATTTGCTATTAACGTACATTTTATAATTCTTTTCTCTTTGTATCATTTCCAATGTTTGCTTTACAAATACTAATAGAAACTGACCTACAAAACTCAGTTTTTACCAGTACAGAGGTCAGGGTCATTTGAAAATGTAAACGTAAACGTAAAATGTATACGTATTTTTGATATGTAAACAACAAAGTTTACTAGTTTTTAGTTTTATAAGTTAATTAATTTACTTAGTTTTGTTATAAATTTAAGAAAATATTTGAAGTGCAAAATATACAAGAGCAATGTCAAAGGGTGACCTTATCGCTGACAGCGATCTCTGCCAAGCAATTATGATAGAACACATTAGGTTTAGATATTTACGCTAACGTTAGCGAGTCATTTCCTTTGATAAAATTAAATACAACGGCTCCATCATTATATATTTCAAAAACAACCTAACGACTTTTCACGAGTTTTAATCCTGAGAGAAGGTTATTCATTATAGTTTTTTGTAAAGGGGCGTTTAGTTGTGATATTTAACACAAGAATCCATTTTATAATCAGAAATTGTGTAAATTTTCAACTTAATTAATTCCAGAGAAATAAAGCGTATAAAGATAGCAGACAGACATTCAAATATACAGACATAAAAAATATAATATTAATGTGTCTTCTGTAACCTTTATAATATTACCCTGTATTAAAATTTCCGCAATTTTATATGTACAGAAGATTTTATTATATGTATAGATAAAAGGTTATTTTCACTAGCCTGAGGCCTGAAAAATGTAATTGCTCCTTAACCTTTATAAGGCAGACATTGAAACTGAATTACTTTGGAATTACAGCCAACACGACATCACTTGAATTAAGGTTTTCATTATTACTTTGATATCTCATTGAAATTAAAGGTTATTCCTTCATAAACGTTGTAGGTTTTTTGTGGAATGTCATCCTATTATGGATGTTATATGTATTCATTTGACTGGTAGATTTTTATTTAGGAGCAAATAGACACTGCGACACTCCTGGTGTTTCAGGTGTTTATGGGCGGCGGTGATTACTTAACATCAGGTGACCCACTTGCTCCTTTGCTTGCTCTGCCATAAAAAAAAAATAGATGATCAACCTTTTATGTCTTGCAGTCTGAGGCTTCACGTCTTCAACGAGTATCGAACTCAAGACCTCTCGGTTACAACGCCAAGGCGCTAACCACTGGAGCATCGAGACGGACACTTACTTAATTCTATATAATATATTAAATATACACAATATATTATATTCTATAGTGTCTTGCTTCTCTCACTCTATCAATTTACATCTTCAATCTTGTACGTTTAGTTTTTTTAATAACCAGAGGTTGCCGAATAATAGGCTAGTTGATTCTTGTTTTTTGGTCATAAATAATTAACAATTGACCATTATACCAAAAAAATACAATATTTTTGACCCCTAAATATCCGCAAAAAGCATTTTAATATTCACCAATTTCTGAACGAGTGAAAACGCAAGCCGGCCATTTTGCTCTGCACTTAATTGTAAACAAACATTTGACAAGCAAAGTCAAGCAGGGCATGGCACAGGCTGAATTTTTGAAAGGATTTTCGGGTCAAATGCTTGGCTTTCTACTCTATAACTGTCTGAAAACTGTAAAGATAATTAAGCGAAATTGAATAAATAAGCCGTTTTCTCAACTTCTAAAGAAACATTTCAAAATTATTCTCATTAATAGTACCATCGAATTATCGATGGGTGAAATAAAACAGAATGTTTATTTATTTCTTTGCAAAATCAACCAGTCGATTCCTAGCTCGCTAAATATCATCAAAAATTCAATGATGCATTTTATAATAGTGCTCTAGTTTAGATTGGCTGGATTTGGCTCTGAAAGCCCACTTTAAAAATCCACTAGAAGCATTCAGGTTTGACAATCAGTGATTGGAAAATTCATTTTTTTATTTCGACTTTTAAAATAATCTCACGATTTGAATGATTAAAATCGATGAAATATGTTTTTAAAAGTTAACTATGTATATTGTCTATATGCTGTTCCATGTTCATTCATTTATGAAATTTATTATTGATTTCATTCATTCATCCAATTCCATATTCCAATACAAATTAATAAACGTTAATTATGAGTATAATTTCACCATTGTCATTCTGATTCAAGCAAGAAGAACAAAATAAATAAATAATAGGTAGGTAATATAGAATAACACTGTTTTCGTAAAAAAACTATACCTATGTCAAGAGCCGGTGCTTGAAATAGGCTTAGAGAAACCTGTGTTAAAAATCACCAGGGCTCCCTTCACGGATACAATTCGGGATAACAAAGCATTGGAGAAGGTAAAAATTAAACAAAATGATCATAGAAAAGAAAAACAAAAATTTTTATAAATAATATCTTATATTATTGCAGAAAATCGCGAATATTTATTTATTCTGGTCAACTAAAACACATTCACCTTCAATTGGTTATGAATCCTTAAATATAATGTTCTATATTATAATAATTGAGCAAAGTACAAATAGATCTAACTAGCGATCCGCCCCGGCTCCACACCGGTGTAATGCTGATACTAAATACAATACAGAAAACCTGTAGAACGTTGTTTATAAAAATTAGTACATTATTTTGATAAATCTCGTAGAGTTCAGCATGCGTTTGCAATGTAAGCGGAAATAAAATTGATAATTATTGACATCACATTAGAAACCTCAAAATTAACAGTATTTCCACTATTTAATGGATGTTCTCATACATATAAACCTTCCTCCTTAATCACTCTATTTATTAAAAATCACATCAAAATCCGTTGCGCAGTTTTATACATTTAAGCGTACAAAGGGACATAGGGAGAGAGAAAGCGACTTTGTTATATACTATGTAGTGATAATTGTACCTTGCTCAAAAGTTACAATCGAAATCTGAATTGTTACATCTGCCACAGCTATTGTGGTCTAGTTCTTGCTAGATAGGCGAACTTCGTACCGTATTTCTGAACGCGAAAACTGAAAACTTCTTTGACAGGCACGAAATATTTGCGTGGAAAAATGAAAATAGTAGTTTAAATATATAAAATAAAAAAATAAATTTAGCAATTTCCGATCCTAATTATAAAGATCTCATTGTTTATTTTTTTTTTTGTTTTTTTACGAAAATATTGACTTAGTTTAATCATTAACAAAGATATTATAGTAAATGACTAAACTTCAATTTAACATAGATATTGTAATAAAATTAAAATTTGCACGCCTGGTATGCAGGCAGAATGTATAAGGCCTTACAAAACTACCTACCACCTATTGTACTACATTTTTGCAAATAAATGAATTTTGATTTGATTTGATTTGATTTGAGGGGAAATGCTTCGCATACCCGGCCGTATTATGTCTGACTTGCACCGACTAAAACCCCTCTTGTTCTTTCATACACCTTGTGGGGGGTTCACGGACACGCCATAGCATTCTACCCCAGCTCAGGGTTTAATTCAAATTCAAAATGTTTTATTTCAGATTAATCCATATTCCATTCATTTTAGTAAAAATTTAAGTTATAAAAATTTTACATAAAAATAAATGATGAATTCAGATCACAATATACTAATACATAATTGGAAATTTAATATAATATGTCAAAAAATGATATAATTTTTAATGTCATTTTATAAGTCTAAAAATTTTATAAACAGGTCAAAACAAAGCCCTCAGAAGCACTTTCTTAGTTATATATTAGTAATTAGTTTACAAGTTTTATATTAGTAATTAGTTTATAAGTTTTAATTGTAACGCTTTGGGAACTCCGCTGTACATTACAGCTTGCTTGCTAATGCAATGCAAATGCTTCCTATAAATAAATAAATAAATAAATTAAGTTTTGTTCAATGATTCATGAACCTTAGAATCCTTACCTGAACTTTCACTTATATTTTTAGATCAAAATTATTAAAATTGGTCAAGTTATAGGGTGACAAAAGAACGGGATTGTTTATAAATACAAGAAATAAAATAATGAATTGTAGAATTACAACGCAACAATCCCAAATGTTAAAATTGTATATATTTCGCGTTAATACACGATCAGTTTATTTAAAATAGATGATTTACTTTTAATTCCCTTCTGTATATTAAATCAAATATCAATATTTTCGCTCGTATTATAACACAATGTATTATTATAGGAAAACAATAATATAATAAAAAGTTTTGTAAATGCAAAGCAAAAATATTTTTCGGCCAATTTATTTGATTCATATTTGTTTTCCAATGTTTATTGTAGTCTTTATTTATTTAAATCAAGCAAATTTATAAAACCAACACCCATTCAATTAATAATTCACTAACTGCAAAAAAGAGAGAGAATGAATGGATAAATGCACTTATTGCATTGCACTTTTTGTATAAATGCATTATGCATTTAGCACCAAACCTTAGATCTAACGACAGGGTAAGCGAAAAAATACAGTACAAAATAAGCGATATAGCAATCTCTTCCAAGCAAACCGTGGAAGAAATAAGTTCAAAAGACAAATTTCGTACAAAACACAGTCCCTTAACATCAGGTGAACCTAAAGAAAATAATTTCCGACATTAAATGCTTTCCTTGCAAAATTTTTTCTTACAACCTACCCACAAAGCCTTGTGCAGTGAGCTTGTCTCAAGCCTGGAATCTCACTAGACACTATTTATATCTCTCCTCACAAACCTATCACTAGGATCTTCATTTCTTGAGGGGGGAAAACTGAACAGTGAACAATGCCAATCGCCCGCTATCATCATGTCAGAAAAAAAACCATCTTTTCTCTCTTCCCAGTACATAGATACTGCCTTCGGAATCGGTGGTAAATAAAAAATAAAATATGTAAATGACGTTTCAAAAGAGCTTTGAAAAAGCCAATTTGGAAAAATAAATGATTTGAATTTGAATTTTACCGTTACATCTAAGACTGCCTATTGTAATCAGAACAATTTTCAAAACCATCATACAGTCCAAGCGCGTTATACAAAACAAAGTAATATTTAGTAGACGTAGAATATAAAATAATCGCCGTAAATTATTCAAAACGCAGTCATTCTCGGTCAATCATAATAAATCTTGATCAATCTTAAGCACCATGTTCCGATCTTTTCATTCCCTCAATCTGCATCGCATTTGCAACTAGATAATGATTGACGACCTACAATAGCTTAATGGGTTATCCTTTAAATGGTTTATTATTGTGTACTAACTTCACCTCGCGGTTTTACTCGCGTAATACTACAAATTCTATAAATGTCATAGTCAGATATTACTTTTCAGGACCCAATCATTACTTTCGAATATTTGCGAGTTCAAACAAAGGGTTATACTTTTTCGCTAATATTAGTAAAATAATATAAGGATAAAATTTGTGTGATATTTTGGAAAATGTTTTTGTGTTTGATAAACCATTAATTAAAGAAGGTTATGTAATAAGTATGTAATATTTACAACTTTATGCTAAGGGAACGAAACCTAGACCTAAACCTAACCTGACTTACTAACAATCGGTCAATTTAGTGCACCAATGTAATTTATACAAAACGTAGGTAGTAATTCTCGGTCACTCATATTAAATCTTGATCAATCTTAAGCGCCATGTTCCGATCTTTTCATTCCCTCAATCTTCATTGTATTTGCAACTAGATAATGATTGCCGACCTACAATAGCTTAATGGGTTATCCTTTAAATGGTTTATTATATACTAGCTTCACCCGCGGTTTCACTCGCGAATTGAAATTCTATAATCGTCCTCATATAGATGTCATAGTCAGTAATTACTTTTCAGGACCCAATCATTACTTTCTAATATTTGCGAGTTTAAACAAAGGGATATATTTTTCACTAATATTAGTAAATTTAATGATACTATAAGGATAAAATGTGTGTTTGTGTGTATGAACGCGCTTATCTCAGGAACTATTGGTCTGATATTTTGGAAAATGTTTTTGTGTTTGATAAACCATTAATCAAGGAAGGTTATGTAATAAGTATGTAATATTTACAACTTCATGCTAAGGGAACGAAACCTGACTTACTAACAATCGTTTAATTTAGTGCACCAATATAATTTATACAAAACGTAGGTAGTAATTCTCGGTCACTCATATTAAATCTTGATCAATCTTAAGCATCATGTTCCGATCTTTTCATTCCCTCAATCTTCATTGTATTTGCAACTAGATAATGATTGCCGACCTACAATAGCTTAATGGGTTATTATTTAAATACAATTTATCAATTTTGTTTCAGCGGAACAATTCAATGGTAGGGCAGTTTTAAACCAACGCACCGTACTAGAAAATGTTGAAGCAAAAATAGCTAAGAACTGGAGAAATATGTTTATTGGAAAAAAAATAATTGAATTGCACAGTATATGTGACACAGTATAGCAAAATTATAAATATACAAAATTATGGTGATAAAATGACATAAATCGGTACCAATGCGCCCGGATACTAAATGCACCTACTCTTTTATAGGACTTTGACAGCTAACAAATAATATGTGACATTATTATACACATTACATAACACATACATACTGGTTAGGGTAGTACTACTTATAAATACGACTTACGTAGTCATATGCACCCGCGCAAAGTCGCAAAAAGGGTCCATCAATTTTGCATGTGTGGATAAAATATTACTGACCTGTCCAAAGATATGCAGACCAGAACGTTGGAGGAGAGATAGAGGCCAAACGCCCTCATGACCAAGAGCACCTTACACATAAGGTTACCAGCCAACCACGCGTTTGTGTACTTCCAGCCGATCTGAAACAAAAGAGGCGTTCAGTTTTTTTTAATCTATTTTTAAAGGGGTTTTTATCCTCTTGGATACATCAACCCCATAATAATAATAGCTCCCCTGACCGATTTCGGCCATGGTAGCCAATCTCAACAGAGACTAGCCAGGTGCACTCTCTTTTCCTTTTACTCTCATAACCCGATGGGACGGCAGACCGACACGACCGGAGAGAGATCAGGCGCAGGACCGACCGCTTTACGTGCTCTCCGAGGCACGGGGGTGTTCCAACACCGCCAACTTCCAAACTCAGGGCTGTTACTACGATTTTTTTGTCAGAAAAATCCTAATAACATTTTTTTTGGCCCCACCCGGGAATCGAACCCGGGCCCCCTCGATCTGTAGTCAAAGATGCAACCACTAGACCAACGAGGCAGTCAACCCCATAGGTATTAAGGTAACAAGCAGATTTGAAACGATTCGCGTGTTGAGTTTTATATTTCATAGTCTTTAAAAATTCTAAAAAACTATACAATTCGTAATTATAAAATGTTAAATCTTGTTAAATTGAAAATAGATAAATGCACCGATTTGTATAGATTTCAACTAAAATAAAATAAAAGTTTATTTCTACTTTTTAAAGGCAGGACTATTTTTTTATGCAAAACAAATTTTCCAAATCGGCCCATAAACGCCGGAGATATGCGGTAACATACAATAAAAAAAAAACATACGGTCGAATTGAGAGCCTCCCCTTTCTTTTGAAAGTCGGTTAAAAAGTAAATTTCAAAGTTAAAATTCTTTCTTTATGCGCCTTCACGATCGGGTGAATTTAATAAGCTTTTGAGTGCTTGTTGTTAACATTTATTTGCATTGCCTAAAAGGAAATGAATTTTATAAATCTGTTAATTACATTATGTGACTAAATAATGGGGAATGTATTTTAATTGTTACTCTGGACTTAAAATTTTAATAAATACTGTATTTAATCAAAAACGCAATACTAAAGTAAACATTAACTCACAGAAACCACGTCAGAGTTGGCGGTTAACGCTACATTTGTCGCCCTGCTCATACACTATTCAACTCCTTGCGAACAACAAACAAAAAGCGGGCAAGTTGAACTCTCGCATCGAGTTCCGTATTAACTGCTTTATAAACCAAAAAAATACTAGTGGCTCGCTCCGAGCTAGACCTCGAATTGTAAATAAATTAAGACCTTTCATTTGATACCACTCTCGGCTTTATTCATATGAAAATCACCTCTTTCACCTCCCCTATCTTCTTAACCCCCCACCGATTCTACTCATCTTGGAAATAGACATTCTCTTTTCTATACACTATTTGCCTATGAATTTTTATCAAGGTACTTGTCAGACGAAGTTTTTCATACTTACATACAAACAAATAATTGCCCGGCCATCTCGACTCTGAGACCTCGCTTCATTCGGTCAATAAAATCGAAAATTTGCACTCATATAATCATATGAAATATTTTTCTATCAGTAGGGATTGCTCCATGAATATTGCTTATAAGTTTAAGATTTTTTAACCACTTGAAGTAGTCTTCTAGTGAGAGATCCGAATATTTGCTCTAAATTTTAACTACTCATAGCCAACAACAAACAAAAAGCGGGCAAGTACGAATTAAACTCCTGCATCGAGTTCCGTCTAAACTGCTTTACGTACGTACATAATGTAATCGAAAATAGGATCTGAAACTACAGGACCGATTTGGATGAAATTCTGTACAGAGATTCTTTAAAACCTCAGAAATGACATAGAGTTAGATAAAGTTAGTATGACATTTTGTTATTTTTTATTGAAATTTACGAACGAAATTCATTCACTCAAATATAGTTTCACGTAAATAAACATTCAAAAGCTACACAATCTCAGTTCGCGGTTAACGCTACATTTGTCTCCCTACTTCGCTAACTCGTCACCTTACCGCGACCTCACAAATACCTACGAATCTATCAAAGAAGTTATGTATACAGGGTGTCCCGTAATGAGTGAAGCATCTCTTGAGGGATGATAGCTGAGCTAATAATCTATCAAAAAAACCCAATATAGGTCATACGAAAATATCACTGTTTTTGAGATATTGAGGATTTTGTAGTTTTTTCAAAAATGTTGACCTCGCCCAATGTTTTATATTAATGTGGCCGTAATTCTTATTTGCTTTTCATAATTTTTTTACTAAGTTATCTTTATGAGTTGCTTTCTTGGATACATGCATTAGATATTAATAGAAATATCAGACAACGGAAGAAAAAAAATATTTATTTCAAATTTAGTATAGAGTAAAATTTTGTGGTTAAATTTGATAGTCTGTGGTTTAAAAAAAATGTACTACACTTAGACGGTCAGTGAACTTAAAAACTGATATTTCTATTAATATCTAATGCATGTATCCAAGAAAGCAACTCATAAAGATAACTTAGTAAAAAAATTATGAAAAGCAAATAAGAATTACGGCCACATTAATATAAAACATTGGGCGAGGTCAACATTTTTGAAAAAACTACAAAATCCTCAATATCTCAAAAACCGTGATATTTTCGTATGACCTATATTGGGTTTTTTGATAGATTATTAGCTCAGCTATCATCTCTCAAGAGATGCTTCACTCATTACGGGACACCCTGTATAAGTATCTATATAACAAGTACAATGTACAAACAAATTATTATCATTATCATTATCAATAGTATGCAACAATGCAGTTAGTAGAACGCCCGCGGTACCACCAACGTAAAAGCAAAGTAATTACAGTATTTTTCACAATCACAAAAAGCCTCAGAGCTGTCCCAAATTCTGTACAAACTGGCAACTAAACATCATGGCTTTTGAAAGACAGTTTCATGTTTTGCATTATAAGAATAAAACCTTTATTTTGTGTAAATTGTTATGTTATGTCGAATGTTATGGAAATGTACTGTGATTCTACACAACTGGCCAATTATAGAACTAGTCAGTTAACAACAAATCTCAAATAGTCATAACGACTATCAGCAAAGTGAGGGTAGTTGGGTCGTGACGTCAATGAGACGTTCGAGCACCAGGCGCAATCGGAACTAATGCGCCCAGATATTGAACGCGCTTACTCTTGTATAGGACTTTGTTGACAGCTAACAACTGACAAGTGACATTTGCATAGAAAGATGACATACTGAACTTGTTAAAACATAAAATCACAAAATATTGCCGACAGTACTAATTTTTATATTCAACATTCACAGTTGTTCTGTAGTGTATTTAGTATCAGCATTGCACCCGTGCAGCCGGAGTGGGTCGCTAGTATAGAATATTTGTTTAAGCGAGCGTCGTGGGTGATTGAGCTCGGCGTAGGTGGCAAACGCGAATATATCCAATGTTCGCATGTCATAGTTGACATTATTTCTTTTAAATACGCTGTTCAATACACCCACGTATTCCTGCGCTGTACGTCGATCACTCAAGACGTGTTAAAAGCTGAGCACCTTTGTGTATTAAAAAAAGAACTTTTTAAAGCAAAACTTTTAGTCTACACTACAGTATTATAAAGAGGAAAACCTTGTTTAGGCTCAAAACTATTGGACCGATTTTAAAAATTCTTTCACCATTCGTGAGTTGCATTATCCACAAGTAACATATCAATAATTGAATCATACAGGTGTTATATTGCCGAATGGCACTTTATTCAGGCTTTAGCGTAAAACTCTTACTATACTATTAGGGACGTTACAGGTAGATAATAGGCAGTTCATTGTGTATGCGCGGTGCACCATCATACTGGGTAAAGGGAATCCGCGGAGAGTTATACACATTTTCAATGCGTTTAAAACTGTCCACGGTACGAATGGGCTCGTATATGACATATGCTCAGTTCTTAAAAAATTAAAACGAGTCGTTTTACTTACAAGCAGCACAATATTCTACTAACGGCCGTTTTCAATATTCTATCTATCCCTTGTTTTGTTTACTAAAGTCAGGCAAATCTATTTGCCCTTACTTTGATTTCAATATGCTGTCGATGGATAGCCCTTGTTATAATATGACAAATGTCATTTAATCTGAGATTACAATCCATTTATAATCTTTGATACATTATTGAAAATCAATAATAAACGTGGCGTTAACAGAACCACCAAAACTTGGTTATGGTTGATTATAACTGCTTGCTAGAAAACGATTCGTATCTGTATACTATGACGTTACATCGTTTATCGGAACCAGGTCATCATTCTAACCATTTTCTGTAACACTCTGCTCTGCATTACGCCCACATTTTCCGCCTGCACTATAAGCCCTAACTCAGGAAAATCATTAAAAACTTAGAAAATGTAAGAGTTAACGTCACTTGTACTTCTAAAGTAATTAACAAGTTATTAAGAGACGGAAAAACTGGATTACCCTTTGGTCTTTAAGTTAAATAAACTTTTTTAGGTGTTTTGTATTTAAAAGTGTAATTATGGAAGTTCTTTGCTAAATCATATTTATAATAAATTTTCATTCATTTTAAAGAGCATTTTTCCCACCTAAGCCGGAAGCAAAAAAGTTCTTGTCTATACATTATGGTCTCTTAATCCGATTGTACTGTAATTAAACGTGAAATACTTTTTAACCGACTTTAAAAAAAAGGAGAAGGTTATCAATTCTATCTTATTTTTTTGTGTCTATGTTATCTATCTCCGGCGTTAATGGACCAATTTGGAAAATCCTTTTACATTCGAAAGAGAAGAGTGTCAGTTTAGAAATTTGGTTCAAGCCTGATCATCCATGTAGAATATATTCCAGGGAACTCCTCGAATTTTATCAGAATATGCTCTACGGTTAAGCTTTAATCATGTGTATACCTATTAAACTCTTACTCTGAGACTTAATTGTGACTAGATGATGTGATTATCCTTCACAGGTCACTAAAAAGGGAAAATATTAACTTTTTGCCAAAATCTAGTACCGACTTCCTGACTCTAAAAAGTAGACAATAGTTAAAAAAAAGTTATAAATTTAAGTTGTTTTTCTGGTAAATAAAAATATTTTTATTTTTTTTAATTGTCTGTCTTTCTAATTGAAAGAGAAGAAGAAAATGATTTTTAAAGGGAAAGAAAGAGGAATAGTACTAATAAAAGAGTAAGATACATTTATTTGAGCACGAAATCTTGCTCTCACACTAGCATTAATCCTGAGTTTCCGCCGCGGTAACACCTCTGCGCTAGAAATAGTACCTAGTTTCGATATTACGCCCACGCCACGTCCTATAGCCTAACCTACTGTTTCCCCAATATACATAAACCTTCCTCTTGAATCACTGTATTTACGGCCGATTTCAATATTCTATCTATCACTTGTTTTGCTTACTAAAGTCAGGTAAATCTATTTGCACTTAGTTTGATTTCAATACGCTGTCGATGGATAGCCTTTGCTATGATTTTTAACAATCAAATGTCATTTAATCTGAGATTACAATCTATCCATAATCTTTGATACATTATTGAAAACGACCGCTATACAAAACACCGTATCAAAATCCATTGCGTAGTTTAAAAGATTCAAAAGGGATAATACCATAACAAAACACTGTATCAAAAAGCTTACAATATACCAAGTTCTGGCCATAGAATTCAAATCGCATTGGATATCTGATAAAGTGCATATCGTACCTATCGAAGTCTCAACAACTGTAATCCCTAAAACCCTATACAATAGCTCGAATTTATCGGACCATAGGACCATATTTTTAGGTTCCATATTCTCTACAACACCTATGGGTTGACTCGATTTGGTTCGTCAGCTTGTGTAATATTTTTGTTTATTTATTTATTTTCTCATTATAAAATAAATAAAATTAAAATACTTGTATTGCCATTAACAATGTGTTTACAATTAGAATAGAAAATTGAATATAATAATAATAAATAATTATGGCAAAAGGCGATGACACAGCATTCGTGTGTCATAATCGGCCTATGATTACATAGACTTGAGAGTCATCTCCAGTCTTATTTTAAGCTACTGGAACTACAGTGGTTTTTAACAAATTTTTTGGTAAGTAGGTACATTTTACACAGAGATTATAGAACACGGACATTATCTTAAATAGATTCTCACCTGCATAGAAAATGTGTTCCACACCCAGACCATCCCACCCAGGCGCCTTACCTCGCTTCATGTTCTGGACGACTGTCCTAATATCACGGTAACTATATTGCAATGGATCTGAGTTGGGCAAGCATGGCTCAGCGGGGCACACATCCTCAATGTTGATCGGTTGAATTGTAAACTGCTTTGCAAACATGTCAGCTATTAATTTCCTATCGTTTATCTTATTAACAGTAACCGGTTATGTATTCTTAAAGCTAAATGATTTAGTCTCTTTCCAAAATTTAGTAAAGTTTTCAGTCATGAGACGAAACAATGTTGTTTTTCAGTCACTAGAAGTAGGAACTAATAATACATAGAAACACATCGGCAACCGACTTTGATTCATTCAAACAAAATTAACATGTTGTCTATAAGCTAGTTTCATAGTTCAATAGATACTATTTACTCGTATTCGTTGTAATTACCAATTAGCAATGCGAATACAGACTAATTCATTTGATACTAGTAATACAGGTGGCTAACATGATTATCTACTTTTGCTTTAGTGTTCATTGGTTATACCACAGATAATATAATACTATACTAGTAGTTATACTATACATATGATTAGGTTATAATATACGCTTGTTTCAGATAGTACGTTTTACGAAGTTTAGTTTTGACGTCCGAAATAAATCCGATTTTTTTGAGACACAGAGATTTTTCTTGCTTTGAATATAAATAACGTTGGACGTAGAAAACTTAATGAACTTATATACGAAGAGTATTCATACGTTTATATACTGCACTGTGCTACCTTCTGCGCGCGACTTCCATCATATTTAACGCGGGATTTATAGATCAATAGAAGACATTCACATTTGCTAAAAAGTCTGTCCAGTAGTTGTGAAAAAACCACGTATAAACCAGTAGCTCGCATTGAGCTGGATCTCGTGTCCTAATATAAATCAAAACCTTTCATTTGGTACCACCTCGGCTGTATGAAAATCGCCTATTTCACTATCTCTATAATAAC
>LQNK01000424.1:0-16991 GCA_001586405.1 Phoebis sennae | reverse complement strand
CGACATATTCTATCGTCGGACAAATTTTTTCATACTTAAATACAAACATACAACCGCCCGGCCGTTTCTCGGTATTACTCGATAGGGTACACTGAAAATCAGCGCCGTGCATGATAATCATCACGGCTTATGCTGAGTGGACACCCTTTTCCAAGAATACCCTGCCGTACACCTTTTTATGGTTCTTTTACACATCTTCTTGCCTTGTTTTTTGTCTTTATTTTATTTTACTTTTTTTAGAATTTTTTCTTATTATTTTATGTGTACCTATGTGTTCTTGAAGTAAATGTTTTTTCTTTCTTGATTATCATGTCAATCACCTGTTGATACTATCTCCGTAGTTCGATACGCTTTTGGCTTGCGTCGTATTCAATTTCCAATTAGCAATGCACCGGATAAGGAATGATTAATTGGATACATATAATGCACCCACCTGCGGGTGAATATCTACATTTAGTTCAGTGTTGATTAGGTTTACTATTTATATACATAAATAAATATAAGGATGAAGGCGTATTAATATAACACATGTAAATATACACTAACACACACATACATACATGTACACACACACGCGCGCACACATTAGTATAAACGTATAGATTTCCTTTTGAATAACAAAAAATTAAAGAAAATTTAAATTTGTAATAATTGCACTAAATCTAGACAGTTCCACCAAAATGTGCAATATATTCAGGGGAAAACTGTTATTCTTTATCATAGGTTACATAATAACCTAGTTAGCAAAACAACGCTCTACACACACATTGATTAATTGTCAAATAACTATTGTTATTCATTAAATAACTTCCATCCGCGGTTTCACACGCGTTAAATTTGGAGTGTGTTGTGTTTAATAAAAGGTCCTATCACATAATCTAGCTTATAACCTTTCAACCAACAATTTATAAAAATTCTTCTTCTTTTTCTTTTTATTTTGATTCTGGCACTCCTGTCATAGACGGAATTTGCCTTCATAAAAATTCGTTCAGCACTTATCATTTAATTATCACACTAACTTACAAACTTTCTTTTAATATTAGTAGGATTTAGTATTTTAAAGTAATAAAAGAAACTCACTAACTGACAATGAAACCTCTCCATTTAATAAAAGCCTTACTCTGGTTCTAATCTATCTTACATTCTCGGCTACAGAAATACTTATAATTTGCTCAAAATAAAGGAAATATTACATTGTAGTTTCATACAATATTACGTTATAGTTTAAAGTAAAGAGTCCATTAAAAATTTTGACAACTGGCTGAATCATGATGTTATTTTTATTATCGGCATATATATCGAACACTTTAAGAACTATAACAAAAACGATTAATCAACACAAATAACATCTGAAATAGATACTCAAGAACATCATTAAAAATTTTAATGACTATTAAATAAGAGTGATTAACGGCCGTTTTCAATATTCTATCTATCCCTTGTTTTGCTTACTAAAGTCAGGCAAATCTATCTATTTGCACTTACTTTAATTTCAATATGCTATCGACGGATAGCCTTTGTTATGACTTTTGACAATCAAATGTCATTTAATCTGAGATTACAATCTATCCATAATCTTTGAGACATTATTGAAAACGGCCGTAAGTCCCCTAGGTATAGTTACTTTGAGTAAGTTCAAACAAATGTTTACCGACCTACATTGTTCGATCGAACGGGATTCTGCGAAAGCTGCATGGAGGAAATCCTTTGATTATTCCCCAGTTTTCCTCGAAGTGTCTAACATTAGCAAATCTAGATGTTATATGAGTCGTCACGTGTTTTATTCCGAGAGCTGGGATTTTTGCAAGATTTGGGGCAAGCTAAAAACTTGTCTTATACTTATCCTATTAAACCCCGACATGGAACTGCAGACCTGTTTCAAAGTCAAAGTCAAAGTCAAAATGTTTATTTTCCAAATTGGCCTCTGTTTAGGCGCTTTTTGAACGTCATTTACATTTGCATAATAAATATGTATATTTTTATTATTATTATATTATTTTTATATTTATCACCGATTCGGAAAGCTGTCTCTACCGAGAAGAACCGGCAAAAATCTCGAGTAGTTGCTCTTTTCAAAAAGGTTTAGTGAGTAGCTAGATGATAATAACTGATTTACGATGATCTATTACTCTGGTCTGGTGGTTGGCCCCCCACGAGAGTATATTCTTTTATAAAATCTATTACGAACGTATACAAAATAACAGTCTGATTTGTAACCGTCGTCTTTTGGATTTCGTTTAAAATAAATTTATGCGTATGGCAGTTTCTGATTGTAAAAAATATAAATCTATAAGTATAATTCTTTAATAGGTATATCTTTTAAAAGGAAATAGCAATACATCCTAGATTTAGTAATATCCTTCCTTCAAACATTCATCTTAAAATCAAAGGAAAATAATTTCAGCTAGTCTGGTTGTGTCATATCATAAATTAATCGCTCAATACAACTCTCTTTTTATAAATGAAAAGCAGAAAAACAAAAAAGTATTGCGGGTGCAAAAATGTCTTAATATTTTAATTATTTAATTTTTATCTTAAATATTTTAACACAAAAAAGTTGTCAAAGGGATGGTAATCGTGCTCAGACTAATCCGTTCTGAGATTTAAAAATGGCACATGGAATGCGCTGAAGACGCCTATATGCCCCAAAAGCAAATACAATTTAAAAGCACATATCAAAACGTTCCATCCTATCACGAAAGAATAAATACAGTCATTGCACGAAATCTCCCTCGATAAAGTTGACACTTTCCGATGTAGTGTTCGTATCGTCGATATCAGTGTAATATGTTGCATTTTAAATGTATTGCACAAAGTAAAGCTTATTTCTTATGACGCGAAACGCGAACGCACACTCTTGTAAGGCATTCATTACTTCACAGCATGTTCAGAATTTGTGAGACTTTTTGCTAACGTCAAAATCTCTGATACTATTTTGAATTTTGATTTGCTTTTGTGGCCTCACTCCCGTCTTTGGTGCGCTCCATTTGCATTTCATTTTATAATCAGATGTTCCGATTTGTCTGAGATACCTCGTCAGTGAACGTTGTTTTCGTGAGCGTAGATCGAGCGCGTTTTGTATGAAGATTAACTACTGTGCTATCTATTTTGAGCTAAAACATTTTTCTTTTTCCGCCAACATTAGTCCCAATTCCAAGAAAGCCTTTCAATGAAACTAGAAAATAGACACCATAATATTAAGCGTTTTAATAAAAGTCAACCCTTATCCTAAACCAATGAAGTTTGGACGCCTATTTTTTACACATTTCTAGGTCTTTCCGTAAATAAAAGTGATAGTTGAGATCCGGCACGAAAATCGACTGATTTAACCAAAGGAATTTACACCAACATTCTTTTATTAAAATCTATTCTTTGTACTAAGTTTTTAAGAAGGTTTTTATCAGAGATACCTAAGGATGTTTTTCTTTAAATATTTTCACATTTTAGTTACACTACAAAGTAAACAATTCTTTGTCAAACTATTAACCAGTTTGTGGAGATGCACTCCATTAACCAACTTATTTAATTTATGTAGGTTTAAAAATTTACAATTTTTACTACCAAATAATTTATTTACCGTGTCAATTTAGAGGAATCTTCGCATTTACACAGAAACCCCTGTCATCTCACCTTACCTATGTAGAAAAATTTCTACGGACTTTAAAATACAACTCAAGCTCGCTACTCGCCAGTAATTTTTCCATGTTTTTATTTGCAATTTGACGCTAAATATCCACATAATAATTTTATAGACTACCCTTTGCTTCGGGGTAATTGCGTTAATGGAGGAAATTTTTATTTCCACTTATAAAAAGTTCCTTCCCTTTAGTTAAGTTATTATTCGTTCTAAACTTTTAATATTATAAATTATTGTTGTAAGTTGTCTAATGATGTTTATAAAACCGCGGTGAAACCGCGGGGCTTAGATAAAAACAAACTATCTAAGCCCCGCGGTTTCACCCGCGAATTTCTGTTTTCCCTGTCCCCATGGGAATTAAAATAGCCTATGTTATTCTGAACCCTTACCTATATGGATATCAACTTCCATCATAATCGGTTCAGTAGTTTTTGACTGAAAGAGTAACATACATACATACATCATCACAAGCTTTCGCATATAATATTTGTAGGAAGTAGGATATAACTAGTACAAGTAATTAAATTGAGAAGAAAATTACACCCTAATAATTCTGGAATATTCCCATACTCACGGAACCCATCAAAGTTAGTGACCGCTTAAACCGGGGGAGTCAGCCATCGATCACATTTCGTGGAAACATGTTACAGAGCCCGTTAATAACATTATGATATATTGGGCCTTACCTACGAATATTAAGCATACCAGAAGTAATTTTTGTATTAATATTATACAGAGAGAGTTTTTCAAGTGGGCTCAAATATTTCTGCAAAGTTGAGGCCGACAAAAACAAGGCTTGTTTTATGTTGTAGCAGGCTTGCCTGTTACTTAACATCAGTTAAGTGAAAGCAATGTTATAAGCTATACATATTGAATCGTCAATGGACGAACAGACAGTGGGAAGTGACTTTGTTTTATAACGAGCTAATCCGTGCGGCTTCGCTCCCGTAGCGTAATGTTATATATAGCCTATGTTACTCGTGGATAATGTATTTTTAAAATCGGTCCAGTAGTTTTTGAGCCTAGTCATTACAACCAAATAAACAAAGTTAAAAAAGTCAAAATATTTATTGCGTGCTATGTATAATTTACATTTAGTTTTCCTCTTTATAATATTAGTGTAGATATGTCGTCATATTTGTGTTGTTTTGTGAATTGCGTCTAACAATTATCTTCAAGGTTGATTAATATGGAATTAGTAGACTGTATCAACTTTTTATGACCCATTTAAAACAATGGTTATTTGTGTTACCCCAAGTCAAAGAATAATGTTTTGACTTGAACGTGAATACGCGACGTCATTTGAATTGACTCCATAGAAAGCCAATTTCCATACGTAAATTTGAGTAACAAGTTGCTAGGAGACAAGATTAACACGTAACATTCTGTAACATCCCTAAAACATTGTTTTTGTTCTAACACAATACCACCGCCCACAGGTAGAATATTAATAGTAACAATAGAAACGACACATCGCAAAGGAAAAGAAAACAATAACAACAATTATGAATGCTACATAATGTGATTTTTCTATGTATATACTAACAAAGATGGGTTTGTTACAACACTTTTTTTCATTCATTCATTCATTCATTCACTTATAACTCGAGATCTGCTGGACTTTCGACAGAAAATTCGTAAGGAGATAGCTTAGTATCAGGAGAATAACATAGGTTATTTTAATACGTGAGTGAAACCGCAGGGCACAGCTATTTCCTCTTTAGAATAT
The DNA here is from genome assembly GCA_001586405.1 of Phoebis sennae. NCBI lineage: Eukaryota > Metazoa > Arthropoda > Insecta > Lepidoptera > Pieridae > Phoebis > Phoebis sennae. The sequence continues at coordinate 11,625 of LQNK01000424.1, read as the reverse complement.
ATCTAATAGAAATCTATCATATGTCCTTTCTCGGGTTTCAAACAATCTGAACAAAATTTCATCCAAATAGCTTAAGAGGTTTAGAAGTGAAGTAGAGAGAGTCATACAGACAGATAGAGGTACCAGAAAAAGGAAGGAAAAGGATAAGAAAGTTAGGAAGTAGTGATATTCGTCAGGATTATTTCACATAATAATATTTATTTATAGTTATTTTAATATTTCAATTTAAATGCATAAGATATTTTACCGTAGAAGTAACAGTAATTTCATGTTGCATCAAGTTTAGTTTGTTATCTTTGCTTTCAAATGTCACTTGTCGCTGCATACAGTATTTGCATTCATTAGTAACAGTTCCGCCATGCTGCTCGAACGTTTTATTGACGTCACGACCCAACTACCCTCAGTTTGGAAATAGTCATATGACTAGATGTTACTTGTAATCAACTGATCAGCTATTGGCCAGTTGTGTGGGATCACAGTACATTACTATTACGATAGTACATAGCCGGTAAAATAGGAATTAACAATTATTATTTAGTATTTTCTTGTGATTGATATAACGAGAGTACTTTCCATATTAAATAAAATCCCTTCTATAGGATTTTAAACGCGGTTAAAATCCTTTATTTTATTTTATTTAATTATTATATGACCCGATGTTTTGAACACTTTACAGCAATCGTGTCACGGGAGGCTGACCGTTCAGCGAATAATCTTGAGCTTAATTAAATAAAATATTTAACTTTGTGTATTTTACGTATTTTCCTAAAAATTGTGAGGTTTAAACAATATAAAAGAACAAAGCCTATAGAAATGTTAAAATTTACCTTCAATAAACATATTATTGAATGTGTGCTATAAATAGCATAAATGAATAAATTATTATAACCCATTGTTTTAATTTCAATGCGTAGTAATACATCGGTTGGGCTGGCATTTATTGAGTGCTTAACAGAATTAAATTTATTTATTACTAGCTGAGCTCCGCAGTTTCACCAGTGTATATGTTCCGTTCCCGTTGGATTATCGGGATAAAACTATCCTTTGTCATTCCTGGGGTTTCAAAGAATCTCTACAAAATTTCACCCAAATTGGTCACGTAGTTTCGGAGCCTATTCAATACAAATAAACAGACCAACAGACAAACAAACAAACTATTAAAAATCTTTCCTCATTATAATGTTAGTTTAGCTGTATTTGAGGCAAATTGAAATTAAGGTATTAAATATATATTAAATACTCTAATACTAATAGTAATAAAAGTATAATAATAGGGTACTAATAGCATAATATTCTCAAAAATACAGATCTTTTCGCCGAGTAATCTAAAAAGATGATTGTCGTTGTTAGAATTACAATTGAAAATGGCACTTTACATTACATTATTCCATCAAAAGAAATGAGCGTAAAAATAACAATGGATATAATTAAGTTCATGAAACAACTTATTAACTCGACGCACGTCAAAAACATAACTAGCGGAAGTGATATCGTTTCATTTTGCCCGACAGGTAGGAAAATATTGACGTAAGCTGGAAAATTTACTGCTAAGCCCTAACACGTGTATAAATCTAAATGAAATTAATGAAAATAAAATGAATTCTTTATTGTGGACACAAACAACATTAAATAGACAAACAATAGACAACACAAAGGGCGGCTTTATTGCCTACGAGCAATTACCTCCAAGCGTTTACTTAAAGTCTTCCAACTTCTGGTCTCAGAGTCGAAATGACCGGGTGATTGTATGAATGAATGAATGAATGAAAAATTCTTTATTGCACTTAAAATAACATAGTATACACGAAGATACATAAGGAAGAAAAAAAGTACAGTAGGCGGTCTTATCGCTACGAGCGATTTCTTACAGACAACCGGAGAGTAGAGGAAAGATTGCATAGAAGGAGTAGGAAGTGCACAAAAGATTACAAGAGAAAGTTTGAGAACAAAAACAATAGATACACAAGAATATACAAAAACATACACAAATATATATATATGTATGTGTGCATGTTTGCATGTTTGTATGAAAAACTTTGTCCGACGATAAGTTGAGTATGGTCTATCTGATGTTGATAAAATTTTGCATGCAAATTGTATAGATAAATTAAAATGTCGAGTATAAATATGATCGAAATCGGTGGAGGGGTAATAAAAATATGAGGGGTTACGAACAAAAGGTCTAAATATACTACAAGGTAAGGTCTAGCTCAGAGCGAGCAACTAGTATTATAGATGCCAAGGTAAGCTTTTTTTATCTCTTTACGCTTTATCTCCTCAACCACTTTCTTGAAATTTTGCACACTCTATATATAATTGGGACTTGGGAGAAAAAGACGTAGATTTTTACAGAGATAAGACATAATCTTTGGAGTTCTCGTCGAGATGAAAATATCTGAACTCAAACTCAAACTTTAAATGGAGAATGCTTTTCCAGAACTTATACAGATCTACAATCAAAGGATATTTATTCTCTATGTGTTCTTAGTAACTAATAATTTGTTTTACGAAAATTATATTTATAGAAATTTTTGATTTTTTAGACTAATGATGAATGAAAAAATAAAAATTAAATACGATTTTTTTTATTTTTGGTTCTTGTACTGAGCCACTAGTAATAGATAAATTTATTATTATTAATTTTAGCCATGACCAATATTAACACGCACTAGTCAGGTGCACATATGAAAAACGCTGTTAAGTCTATTTTCATTGAAACCATTAACAAAATTTGTCATTTTGAATACTGCCAGGTTATAATTAATGTTTTATAAATAACCTCACTACCATAATATCCACGAAATCGAATTTGAGCGCAATCTGTCACAGCGTCGGTTCTATGAAATTGATATATTGGAACAGTTATAATTTCAAGCCTATTCCGAGAGCTAGGACCGTATTCTGGGGAGCTGTTTAAGCTGAAAACGTGTCTGATACTTTTTTCATTATGCCCAGACATGGATCTGCCGACCTAGCTGGTCAGAATACTTATTTTAGCTATAAATAATACCCTATGAAAATTGCTTCATATACATTTTGTATTAAATATAATGCTTTTTAAAGGATTTTAAACGCGGCTTATTATACACTAGCTGCGCCGCAGGACTTCGCTCCCGTGAGAATATCGGGATGATTTAAAACCTATAGCCTTCCTTGATAAATGGGCTATTTAACACTAAAAGAATTTTTCAAATTGGACCAGTACTCTCTGAGATTAGCGCGTTCAAACAAACAAACTCTTCAGCTTTATAATATTAGTATAGATTATTTTACATTATTATTTAACCCGACGTTTCGAGCACTTTACAGCGAGCGTGGTCACGGGTGACTGAGATGACAGTTGTCTTCATGAATGTTTCAAAATTGTTTGTCTACCTCCACTTATTTTAACGAAGATTGTATTTGGAAAATTGGCTCGGATTCTTGTAAAATTGAGTTACAGTGTCCTCTTATCTCGTTTTGCTTGACATGGGCTTTTAATTTTTTAATGTTAGTTAGTGGGTGTTAGAAAGCGTCAAACCATCTTCTCTATTGAATATTTAATGTTTTTTTAATTTTAATAAACGATATTTCAAAAAATATCAAGGAATCTTAAGTTTCTACTTAAGACATCTTATAACTACACTCGAATATTTATTTACCTATTTTATTGTATTATTCCAACATTTGAGGCCGAGAAATTATATTAACGCGAAATTATATTAATTATTAAATTATATTATACATTATTTTTCATTATTATTAACCTCGTTACCTCAAATCTTCGCACGTGTAAATATAGAATTTTTCACGAATGGTGAAGCTATTGAAAATAAAAAAAAAACATCAAACATTCAATAGGGAAGATGTTTTCCGCCTTCTTTATATGTAATATACGTTAATATTTAAATACTCCTCAAAGATGGAAAAAATATATGAATCCTCATGAACAATAAACTTAAATATAAGAATATCTTTGAAGTAAGTCTTTCACTTCAAGTTACTTTGTAACGATACCAATATCCAACCGTTTCACCCTGATATTTCTTATCTTCAGACTCTTTTAAAAATATAAAATAAAAATATTTCGACTAAATTGTCTGGCTTATATTTTTCTATTCTTTAAACATTTAACAAGATTTTAAAAATTGCATTTTTCCTCAAATATACAATCTATTTTTTTTTAATTTTCGTTCTTTATTTGGATTTAGCTCCGCAACTTACCAGTCAGGTGTACAATTGAGTTTTTGAATGAAATTTTTTTTTGTGATAAATGGAAAGATTATACATAAGTTTTATAGCAAAACTATTTTTTTTTTTTTTTTCGCAATAATTCAAAAGTTATTTCAAAATGAAAATAAATTTTTGAATTGGGTGCCGAAGACATGTCGACAGCTCCCGAATAAAACCGAGCGCGTGTGACGTCATAATGTTAATTTTCACTCATTGCAGTTGATAGCTGATACAGACATAACATGGTGTTTTGATCTATTTAATTCTGTTGTCATTGTTCAATATCGAAATTTATTTTCAAAATGTCAAATCTGAAAGTTATCGTTCCTGTTTTATACCATTGTGTACGAACACTACAAAAACAACTCCTGACAATATGTTTTTAAATGTTCCCCGTTGTGAAGATCATTTCGATGTTAATACCATTGTCAATAATTTATTATTGATTTAAGTATATAATCTAAATAAGTAGAATTCAGTTCATAACCTTCAAAATTATAGCATTAAAAAATTTTTTTGATAAATTGAGTGCTTAAATAATAACATCTTGTTTCTTTATCTAATGATGGAGATCAAATTTCGTTTCAGGTTATGTATTTGATAAATGTTTTAAATTTATGTTATAGTCATTTTTCTGTTGTTATAATAACATTTAAATAATTCATATGGTTTCTGTTTTTTTCCTATATGGAAAATTGTATTTATTATACAACAATGGAAAGTAAAGCAAAGATTAAAATTGATGTAGTGCCAAGTTTGACTGTCAACCTAATCGTAAAAGACAAAGTACTGCAACAGTTCTTAGACCAGCTGCGGACAAAAAGAGAAAACAACAAATCATTTATATCATCTTATCTTGATGCCTTGGCATCTCGATCTTCAACAGAATTAAATCAAACGTCATTTTTAAAATGCTTATTAATATATCAACATCAAGGATATTATCAGACTTTGCCTTTATAAATCCTTTATCACACATAGTTAATCGGAATTAAGTAACAACTTATTTTTCAACAATAAAATTTCAGTATGATTATTTAGTCACCTGTAATAGCCGTTAACGTTGTACTGCAGTTATTATACAGATATAACAATATGACGTCACAACTACGGCGGCCCATCGTGGCGCGTTTTGTAGTCACGTGACTTTTTTGAAATTTTATCAATTTTTAATTCTCTATAAATAATTGAAAAAATTTTTCTTTTTACTTTTTCGAATTCGATATCAATATTAATAATAATAAAGCGTTCAAATGCATAAAAATAATCATTAATTAATTTTTTTTCAAATTCCCAATTCCATGTGGAATATAATAGGAGAGACATCAGATAAGTTTTCAACTTGCCTCAAATACCTTCCAAAAAATGGCCCTAGCTCTCGGAATAAATTCTCTCCCACGTAACAGAAAACGAGACGGTAAAAAAATAAAAAGTAATCAATGGCACAAAAAAGGTTTGTTTCATTCAATTCACAGCCTTAATCAAAGAGCGTGATTCGTCATAATTGGGCGGCGTAGATGTTCCGTAGGCGTCTTTTGTCAAATTGTGACGACCCTATTGGCGTAGTGGTTCAGCAATGGTCTATTACGCCGGAGGGTGTGGGTTCGATCCCCACGAGCAGAAAAGTATGATGTGATGAACATTGTAATTTTCTACTGTCTGGGTGTTAAGTTATCTATAATATATATTTATTTGCAAAAAAAAAGTATGTTTAAGTATTTCTATCAGCTATCTAGTATCCATAGTACAAGCTTTGCTTAGTTTGGGACTAGATGGCGTTGTGTAAAATGTCCAGGAATATTTATTTATTTTAAATTCACGGCACTTTTTTGAAGACGGGCACAGGCAGATATAGGTTGATTCTGTAATGTGCAACAGGATAGTATAACCGCAGTGTTAAAATCATACGTTGATTGCACAATTTTTACGTTTATAAACAAGCTAGGCCTGTCACAAATCTGTATACACTGGGAAATACCAATGGCTTTTGGAAGAAAGTGTGTGATCATGTTTCGCATTATAAGAAATAACCTGTATTTTGCGTTAGGAAACATTTCGAATACAATAATATATTAAAAAAAAAGTTCTTCCTATTCGAATTTTGGTCACGGCGGCCAATCTCTAAAGAGACCAGCCAACTGCGCGGGAGATATTATAGTGCACAAGTGTGTGCGCAAACACAAGTGCACTCTCTTTTCCTATACTCTCATAACCCGATGGGACGGTAGACCAACACGACCGGAGAGAGATCAGGCGCAGGACCGACGGCTTTACGTGCTCTCCGAGGCACGGGGGTGCTCCAGCACCGCCAACTACAACATTGTTTATTGTTATAACAATAATATATTATCAACATATCGATAATACTCTTCTAAATATTACACAATCAAATTTTTGACGATTTGGAAAATTCTTTTTGCATTCGAATAAGTAGAGTGCCTGTGTGGTTCCTTAGAAAACCAACAGAATAAGCTCTGCGGTTAAGTTTTAATGATGTATATCCATTAAAACTCTAACTCTGAGACTGAATTGTGACTAGCTCTGACTTTTCACAGGTCATTAAAATGGAAAAATAATAAGTTTTTGCCGAAATAGCACCGACTTCCTCACACTAAAAAGTAAAAATAACTTTATTTTATGTATGAAATCTATTTAAAGTCGGTGCCTTGGTTTTGAATATTTAGTGAGAGGAAGTTGGTTCTATTTTTTGACAAAAAGTTATTATTTATATAACAGCCTTCAGAGGATCGTTTAAAATATTAACCATGAAGGAATATTTTTCTTTATATCAAATTAAATAAAAGAATACACAGATTAAAGGATCAGATACGATAAAAGAGTTTTTATACCCGAGCCCTCAATAAAGAGGGATAAACACGAAAGGTAAATAATACGGTAAAAATAATTACTTTTTTGTTTGCGGGTCGGGATTGTTTTCCATTGGGATAAAATATTTGGCAAATACTTATTTAGTTTGGTGCTAAATTGTGTGAATAGGTGTTATTTTGTTTAATAATTGCTATATTTATTATCCAACGCTTTGTAACAGTAAGAGACGAATACAACATTACAATCTATAATTAGTTGTTTTGAGACGGTTTATACTCACTGTTTTAACCCGGTTTAGACCGACAGTTTCGGACCGATTCGGAGGCTCACTTATCGTTAAATCAACTCTTTTTTCTTCCTCTTCTTTTGATTCTGGCACTCCTGTCATAGACGGAATTTGCCCCAAAATCTTACAACCTATTTTATAATAGTCAATGACACCATCTAAGAGAGGGTAAGTGACAATAAACATAAACAACAGATGCATGGCGCTAGTTTTACATTATGACAATTTCCAATAATGATTAATAACAATATTAAATGCAAAAAGTTAATAATGCATTTAATACTTAAAACATTCAAGACTAAATACAAAATAACATTCTATAACTACATAATTATATAGATGGCACCACTATATTATACTATCACGACAATGACTTTTCCGTTACTGTAAACAAATGTTACTAACATTAGTTATTTCAATCAATAGAGCACTGCCATTCAGAAAAAGAATTGAGTTGAATATTAAAGTCTTTGTGTATTTAAAATTTGGTTCCATTAAATGCCCAAATATGTGGCCCACTTAAAAGTTTTAAGCTCAACAATTTTTGGGTACCACATATTTCCCTATACCAAAATTCGTTTAAAAATTCCACACGCCAGTCTCTAGTCCACAGATAAAAACCGTGGCGATAAAAGGAAATAAACAGTACTCTCAATGAAATAGTTCCCCTTACACAGAATACGTTTAAACGGATCCTAAACGTCGAAATTCTAAAGTTCACTTTGACACGTGATATTTAGGATTTTTCTGCCCCGCAATTTGTTGAGTTCTACTCTATTATATGTCTATTTTATGCACGATTACGATCTATAAAAACAAATAGAAAAAGACGCCCGAATTGATCATCTCTTTTTTTGAAAGTAGGTTAGTTAAATAAACCATTATTAAAAATACTTTATTGTGAACCCAAAGAACCCAGAAAGTCAGTTTGTTAAAAAGAATGAATGGATTACGGTCGAAGTACTTTAATAATATTGAAGCGATTAAAATGTTTTATAGAAAAGAATGTTGGTTTGAACTCTAAAGTGGTTTTAAATTTTTATTCATGTTTATCAAGTTTTGCTGGCTCCGATTTATAATTCTTTGCAAAATTTCCTTTGAGTTTTCAAGAAAATTTAGACTGGTTTTGTGGTTTAGTTCGAAACAGTATGTTGGAAAATTTGCTTTCTTTTACCGCCGTTAATCCTCTTAATATTTAATGCATTTTAACTCTAGTTTTATTGTTGTTATAGCGACAACATAAAAACATAATTTGTGAAAATTCATTTCTAACTATCATGGTTTATGAGATAAAGCTTGGTAGCAGACAAACAAACAGACGAAATTGGAGTCTTAGTAATATTGTCCTGTTTTTACCTTTTAGGTACGGTACCTTAAAAACCTAGTCAATAGAAAAACACCCTGTATAAAACATAGCCTATTGCACCGTTGCCGTAACTTGCAAGACTATTGCGGTTAATTTACTCGAGCTCTAACCTCTCGGGCCGAAGCTTAACATACCCTTTAGACGGTTGCTGTGTTGAGGATTATACAGGATGTAGCAAATTCTGAAAATTTGAAATCTATTTGAAGGATTCATTTCAGGGAATTTGCGAATAGAGTTACTTCATATCTCAATAAGAATATTGTATTTAATAAAAAAGCAAAACTATTTTTTTTAAATACATTAGTACTGACTGTGAGCTATTAAATAACTACATATTTAATGCGACTTTGCTACTGAAATTCATTTTTCTAATTGATTCTTTCTTTGTTTGATTGGGAATAGAGCAAGAAGGTCCTATTTAAGATTCCAACTATAAAGAAGTCATTTAGGAATTGTAAAAACTTTTTTCCGCGGGCGAAACCGCAGGGCACAGCAAGTTGTGAATATATTTTCAAAGAACCAACAATATTATACGAGATTTCTAGAAGAGAAACCCAGGCTACATTTGTTATAAATGGAATCCATATTTTCTCTACTAGTATCTAGAAACTGCATGGTCAAAGATTTTTCTTTATATAAGCGTATATAGAGAAAAATCTTAAGTAGAGTACAGGTAGGGACCTCTAGCTGTACTCTATCTATACTGTATTCGAATCTCCGTGCATCCGAGCACCTTAAGCCACATGATCTCTCTCCGGTCGTGTCTGCCGTCCCATCGGATTATAAGAGTGAAGGAATAGAGAGTGCACTTGTGTTCTGCAAATATTTGTGTACTATAATATCTCCTGCGTACCTGGCTCATCTCTGTTGAGGTTCCATAATCGATATCGATTGGGGAGGCTATTATTCGAATTCACACACATACATGCAAACATCCACCACAAAAACTTCAAAGCCCTCACTTTTCTGTTCCCTTGGCAATTCCGGGGTTCAGGAAAACTCATAGGAATATCCTACGAGTTACCTTAGAGAGTTAATTACCTATACATTCACCAAGTTTCATCATGAAAGAATAAAAATGATTTGATTGAATTATACTGTAATTCTTATTAATATCAGTCTCTGTTAGTATAGATTACTTACCTTTGTTAATCATCATCATTGTCACCTCTTTTTAACTGGCTATCTATTGGTGTGCCTTGTAATTGGCGTGTTATATAACAGTTACTGTATAATTAGTAGTTCAGAGTTGAAAGAGTTACAACACACACACATACAGGATACTTTTGATCCCGGAGTTGCCATGGGATCAGACGTTACGCGGGCGAAACCGCGTGGAGCTGCTAATTTATAATATTAATAAGATATTAAATTACAAACCTCAGGGCGTAGACCAGGGAATGAAAATCAATATTCAAATCAACAAAGAAATCTTTTATATTAATTTGCACTTGAGGCTAAAAGAAACCACTGATTGTTTTCCTTGTTTTGGATTTATATAGGCGAAAATCGGCCTGACGGTTCTTAAGGATTAATTAAAATTAGTTTATAAAAGGGAAGATTTATAAATGGAATGCGCAATAGAAAATTTCTGTGACATAATGGTGTATACTCGTTTTATTATTAACTAAACTTTAAATAAATGAAACACAGACAATGTACAGAATTGGTATTTTCATTTGGCCTAAATAGTTCTGAGATTGCCCACAAGGGAACGCCTTTTAGATGTGACGTGAAAGGTCCGTTTGCTGCAAAATTACATTTCATTAAAAGAAGGTCACTTTATTAACTGAGCTTATTTGGACGAAAAATCAGATTGATCATCTAATACGATACTTTTTTTTTATGTTATAGAAGGCAAGCGGAGCATGCGGTTCACCTGATGTTAAGTGACTGACCGCAGCCTATGAACATCTGCAACATAAAATGTCGCATGCCTTGTCGGCTTAAGGAAGGGTAGGGGATAAGGAGAGGATTAATGAAAGGAAGTTGGTTAAGGACTAGAACAGGATATGAGGGGAAATGGGATGGGAAACACACCTCCGGGCACCCGCTCACAGTACGAAACACAGTGCAATACTGCTTCACGCCGGTCTTCTGCTGGGGGGATGGTAATGGTGGTGGTTAACTTCATAATTTCTGTTACAAAATTTGACGAAATTTATAACCGAACAATCGCATCGAATAAATTCAAAACCTAAATGTAGAGTTCATCATAATAGAAACTGAAGTATTCGTCATACTTTTATAAAACAATCGAAATTTTAAATAGGATAGGTTTGACATCCAAAGAGAGATTTTTATCGATGTCAAATATATCCTTAATTACTATAATTGTTGTAATCTATGTTATTCGAAATTATCTAAATAAAAGGAGCTCATTTAATAAATGAAACTCAGACAATGTAACAATTAATTATTGTTTTGGACTTAGGATAGTTCCAAAATTGCCCACAAGGGACCGGGGACACTTAGACGTGATGTGGGAATCTTTAATTGCCACCAAATCATTTCACTAGCTGTACAGCGCGACTTTGCTCATGTAGGATAATGTTTTATAGACTATACTAGCTCTGTTGTTGTTGTATTCTGTTTCTGTTTTCCCTGTTACTGTGGGATTTAATCAAAATCCTTTCTTAGCGGATGCCTAATAACATTTACCCGCATGCCAATATCAGCCCGATCCGTCCAGCGGTTTGGGCTGTGCGTTCTTAAATCACTATGTCAGTCAGTTTAATGTATATGGATTACTCTGCGAAGATGCAGTTTTTTGGTAGAATTTTAGAAATCGATCGAGTAATAAGTACGCATTCGACATTTTACGTAAGCTTATTTACATATTTAAGAATCTTCGAGTGGTGGCTGATACATAACTAATATTGCAGACATATAAAGCTCTATGCGAGTGTATTCTAAGGTATTGTGTCTGCGC
>LQNK01003382.1:7854-21710 GCA_001586405.1 Phoebis sennae | reverse complement strand
GGGCTGTAGCTCTTTGCGAGTCCTCAGGTTGTAGCTCTTAGTGAAGCTCCGGGCTGTAGCTCTTTGCGAGTCCTCAGGTTGTAGCTCTTAGTGAAGCTCCGGGCTGTAGCTCTTTGCGAGGGTCCGGGCTGTAGCTCTTTGTGAGGCGTCGGGTTGTAGCTCTTTACGAGGCTCTTGTAATTGTTAATTTACATTTGTAAATATATAGAAACGACCTTCAATTGTTTTGAAGCGTGATATTAAAATACTACATTGTTTTCTACGTTTCGAAATAAATAATTAGTTGACTAATTTAATTTTAATTTACCACCATGTTATAGTGTGAATAAATAATTAAGGAACAAAACCAAAAGTTAAAAAAAAATAATAAAAATTATTAATTAAGTTAAAAAAATAATAATGCGGCGGATTTTGCTGTAGGTTATATTTCCGAATTGCATGTTATTTAGGGTTCAGCAACATAAAACCCTTACTATACTATTTATAAGTATGTAACAGAACGTGATATGTCTACAAATCCTTTTTTGACGCAGAAATAGACTCTTAATTTTTTTTATAAACAATATGTATCTAATCACCAGCGAAATTAAACATTATTTACTCTTAAGTATACACCATGGAAGCATGGAATACCGTGCAATTTAAGAACCCTTCGTCTTAACAATGGGTAATTAAAATCCAAAAACATCACATTAAACGTTTCATAACTGTTCTGAAAGGCTTAATTTCATCAATTAATTTCACCTTCACAAATCATCCACACAATTTGTTTTTGAAACATTTGTCGCTCCCGCCATTAGCAAATAACCCCGCAATTTGTGATAAACGTGTTTATGTATTGAATAAGTAATGACAAGCCACTACCAGCTGTTCTAACGGTATGTAATTTATATACCCGAAAGATTGTACTACTGAATAAACTAGATGAACAGCTTGCTTTCGCTCACGTAGCATAATGTTAGATACTCTTCGTCGATCAGTAGTCGCTGGTAGCGCAGTCAAATAAACTCTCCAACTTTATATTATAAAGTACTAGTGGGAATTTCGGGATTAGAAGTAGCCTATATTATGTTATTATCTTTACCTAAATGAATACCAAATTTTCATCTCAATCGGTTCAGGACTTTTTGTGTGAAAGAGTAACTTTGGCTTTTATAATATTAGCAGGATATTCAATCGTGTAGTAAATACAAACTTTCACATTTGTAATTTTAGGAGGATACTCAATTGGGTTAATACAGCTGATTTGTGTGAAATTACCCTAATAAGTCTGATTGCTTGAGACGATTATAAAATTTGCCATGTGGACACCTATTTATGCCATTCTCTTAGGAAAGGTTTTGGTCATTTAACTCCAAGATACAAAAAAAAAATGCTGAAAAAAACACTATTTTACTGTCATTGGTTTTATCTATAAAGAAATATAAATACATTATAATCTAATGAAGACGACGATCAAAAAATCACCAAATTTTATATTTTCAAAATAAAAACACGGTACATTACAATCTAATGAAGGCGACGATCAAAAATCATCAACATTTTCAAAATAAAAATACAGTACATTTAATACAACCAAAAATTGTATAGTCGATGGAAATAAAACTTTACCTCAAAAACCTCGTAAGAAACCTTTGTCTTATCGTTGGCATGTAATCACATAACGTCTCGAGATATTTTAAAAATAGCCGGCAGCGCTACAATACCTCTAGTTTCTCTTTTACGTCGCTCTGTTCCTATTGACCCGTTTTTCATTTTTCATCCAGAGATATTATACATGCAGGGGAAACACTTAACTTTGTATTGTTTAATTTCTGTGACAAAGACGCAAATATTTTTTGTTTCTTTTTTCAGTCTGAAACAAAAAATGTCCTTTATCTTTTAAAAGCGCGAGTTGACCATCGCTTCGGTATAATTTGGATCGAGCTGGTACTGGATCTACTACAACTACAACTACCGTCTCGCCAAATATCCTTGTGCAATAGTAATATTTAATTAATGAAAACACATATCTCCGCATGTTCAATTTCTGCGAAATAAAGCCGCAAATATATGTTTCTCATTTGATTTCATAAAATTTCTTAATAATCAAAAAATGTTCTTCATCTTTTGAAGTGCGAGTTGACCATCGCTTCGTTATGAATTGTAACAAGCTGGTACTTGGGTATGTCTCGCTAAATATCAACGTGAAGTAGTCATATTATATTAATCATTTCATTTCATGAATATTTCATTAATGATACTATTTCACCAATAATTGAATTAGGCGCAAGTGTTTTGTTTCTAACCATCCTCATCTTTTTTATCAGCTAAATTGTAATCAGAAACGTTGCTACAATACCCCTAGTTTCTCTATTACGTCGCTCTGTTCCTATTGACCCGTTTTTCATTTTTCATCCAGAGATATTATACATGCAGGGGAAACACTTAACTCTGTATTGTTTAATTTCTGTGACAAAGACGCAAATATTTCTCTTCGTAAATTTTCTTATGCTGAATCAAAAATGTCCTTCGTCTTTTAAAAGTGCGAGTTGACCATTGCTTTTGCGTGAATTGGACAAAGTTGGTCCTGGAGAATGTCTCGCCAAATATCAACGTGAAGTAGTCATATTATATTAATCATTTCATTTCATGAATATTTCATTAATGATACTATTTCACCAATAATTGAATTAGGCGCAAGTGTTTTGTTTCTAACCATCCTCATCTTTTTATTAGCTAAATTGGATTCAGAAACGTTACTACAATACCTCTAGTTTCTCTTTTACGTCACTCTGTTCCTATTGACCCGTTTTTAATTTTTCATCCAGAGATATTATACATGCAGGGGAAACACTTAACTTTGTATTGTTTAATTTCTGTGACAAAGACGCAAATATTTGTTTTCGTAAATTTTCTTATGCTGAATCAAAAATGTCCTACGTCTTTTAAAAGTGCGAGTTGACCATCGCTTCGGTATGAATTGGACAAAGTTGGTCCTGGAGAATGTCTCACCAAATATCAACGTGAAGTAGACATATTATATTAATCATTCCATTTCATTAATAATTCATTAATGATACTGTTTCACTAATTATTGGGGTAGGCGCTCGTAAGTTTATTTCTCTACTCTCTCTTATCAGCTAAATTGTTATCATAAAAGTTACCACAATACCTTATACCTTTTTCCTATGGCCCGTTTTTGTTTTTCATCCAGAGATATCACATATGCAGGGGAAACACTCTGTACCTATTCTCTAATTACGTCTGTGTCATGTGTGATGATATAATTGCTATTATCAAAAATGTTCAACATTTATGTGCTATAAAGACGAAAATGGGACATTCGAATCACTAAAAACTAGCTGTCTTTAAGCTGAAATCCAATTTTAAAGCCATTCAGAGTTTTTTCATGAGCTAGAAAATCTTTTATCACCCGTCTAGGCCGCAGTGACCAACTTTCTTAGTGCCTTAGTATTTTATACTAAATCAACTTTACGATCGCATTTAAGTGTGCTTTCTAAATTCTCATCGTAAACCTAGATTTCTTGGACTAATGTAAAAAAAATTATGGCCAGTGATTAGATTGAAAAGGTTTTTTTGATATTTTAGAATATAATAGAATATAAATTTTTATTCAACATAAATACACAACCAAAATCATTAGAAATCAGCTCAAATACGAAATACACAATACAAAATTATATGAAAAAATATTATATCTAAGGAAAAGTCGGTTGTTTGTTTTGTTTATAATCGGATAAGGATATTGAAATTTGCCAAAAAATAATAAAAATGTATTTCATAACCGTCAGATTTAGATTGGAACATTAAATTTTTATCCAAGTGTATCAAATTATTAGATATTTTTTGTTTGCTTGGAAATGTAAAAAAGAAGTAGGATGATAAAGCTGTTCAATAGATATAAAACTTTCCCCTTGAAATTGTTTTATACTAAGTAGTAATGATGAAGTATATTTATTAACTAGCTGCGCCCCAGGGCTTCGCTCCCGTGGCAATATCGGGATATAGCCTATCTCGATAAATGGGTTATCTATCACGAAAAACATTTTTCGAATCGGACCAGTAGTTCCTGAGATTAGTGCGTTCTAACAAACTCTTCAGCTTTATAATATTACTATAGATATGATGATGTAGGGTAGTATCATGATTAAAATGTCACTTACAAAGAGATCATGTCGCAACATGATACATTGTTATATGATCGACACCGCAGTGCGGGTACCGATATATTACAAGGAACGGTATCGAATTGCGATCTACGTTGTTTATTGGGCTTAATGAGGTATATACCTTTATTATGTGTACGAAGATAATTTGTTAAGCCTTTTGCGACCGGAAAATTAAAGTTTTATAAGTGCTTGTATCTATGTTATGTTGTATGATAATTAAACAGATGTATGTTTATTTGTTTTTTTAAATGTTTATTTGCTTAAAAAAAATCCTTCATATTATACATACACTAGCTGAGCTCCGCTGTTTCATCCGCGTACATATCCTGTTCCCGTAAATCTTTCAGGATAAAAAGTATTCTATGATATTCCTAGGGTTTCAAAGAATCTCTGTACAAAATTTCATCCAAATCGGTCCTGTAGTTTTGGAGCGTATTCAAAACAAACAAAAAAACAAATCTTTCCTCTTTATAATAATACTATAGATACAGATAATAGGATACTAATAGTATAGTTGTAAGTACAACAAACGACATGATATTTAGACCTTTTATAACTATATATTATTTTAGTAATATTTGTTATTCGTATTAATTGTGTGTGTTATGTGAGTATGGAATAAACTTTCTTTCTTTCAGATAGTAAAGGGCTGGTTTCTAAGACATAAAGTTGCTTAGTATTCAAGGCTTTAGGATTGTTCCGTGTGTTTGCATCGTAAATAAACGCACAGGTGCAGTCATTAGGGCGAGCTATTCGGAGTTTAGCTCCAGTACAGTCAGCAAACAACGATTAACAGCAAACTTGCTAATTCTCAAAGTTTAGTTCAAATACCTTCATAAATGTAAATTTGTAACTGTTATGTTCTATGGTTGTAGGTGAGCATTAAATAAAATATTCAAATTTCAGTAAGTAGGCAGATAAATCAACGGGTACGTCCGCACGCCACAGATGACAGGTTTGAAGTGTCAGAAGTGACACTAGCTGTCTGTGTGTGCTAACATTTATTATATATTATGAACACCACAGTAACGTTTCCTTTAGAAATTTAGGCTACGGCGACTTTTTCAAAAGAAACTAACCAACAAAGTAGTCGCAAGAGAATCACAGGATCGATTGCGTCATAGGCTGTGGGTTTTATTTATTTATTTTATTAAGCTATTTATTTATTTAAATCAATTAACACGGCTTACATTAACCAATTACATTAATTGAAATTATAATTAAAATTAACAAGAAATAAACATTCGAAGAGATAACGTAAAAAATAAACACTTTATCAAATAATAATTATAATGAAAAAATATCTCCGGTAATTTTCCAGTATTTACAGCATAGTGGGTTCGATTATTTATCCAATAGAAAATTATGGGATGAGTTTATTATATCCTAGAAAATAATATTTACTACAGTTTTCTTTGTGACGAAAATAGGATAACACTAACAATATGTAACTTTGTTGTAGACTGTACACAATCCGTGCATTGTCATCAATCATAATTATGTTTCCTTTTACTCAGGATCAATTAACGTTTTGTTTACTGTGTACCTAATAATTAACCGAGCGAAGCGTCTCAGATTTGATATGGCCGGATGATTGTATGTGTATGTAAGTATGAAAAATTTTGTCCGATAACTTGAGTATTGTTTATCCGGTCTTGATTAAATTTCATAAGCAAATAGTTTAGACAGAAGATATTGCCGAGTCCGATGATGAGCGGAATCGGTAGGGGGTAACGAATATAAAGGGGGGTGGATGACAGGCGATTTTCATATGAATATAGCCGAGTGTGGTATCAAAACAAAGGTCTTGATTTATACATTCCGCTCGAGGCGAGAGCGGGCTCTAGCTCAGAGCGAACTACTACTAAATATAGTATAAAGTAAAATTAAATTAAAAAAAAATCTAAAATATTTATTGTCATGTAAATATATTACAAACACAGAAAAAAATTAGAAAGAGTATATATACATACAGTTACTAAAAGATGCCCAAACTAGGCTGTTGCCTGTGTCTTGCCATATATCATTTTCAATATTGACATACTCGTCAAATAGACGTTTTAAGATCATTCCATTCTTTTAAATGGATTTAAATCGACACGGAGAGTAAGTTGATAATTTAAAAAAATGATTTGGTAATTTGATTCCATTCCTTTCTTTCATCAAAATCCGTTCAGTAATTAAGGCGTGATTGACACCCAAACATCCTTCAGACTTTCACATTTATAATATTAATAGTACGAATGATATTTGCAATAAGTACTGTTCACTATTAATAGAACCAAATAAATAAGCAAACTATGGTAATTCCGAAGTAAATTAGGTGTAATAGTGTTATGTAAATAGCTCTCACTGTACAAACGAGTCACGGTGACGTCCCCAATTCGTTAGGGTCGATTCATTCTCAATAGTACTGCTAGGGCTGCCAAAAATATAAATAAGATATCCTATTTATAAATAAAAATTTTTTTGGATATTTCGATGACCCCATTGGCGCAGTGGATACAGAAATGTTCAATTGCGTCGGAGGGTCTGAGTTCGGTCCACACAAGTAGAAAATTATGATGTGATGAACATTGTCATTTTCTACTGTCCGGGGTGTTAACTTATCTATAGTATGTATGTATTTACAAAAAATGTATGTATAATTATGTATAATTATGCTGGTTCAAATGAGTTTCTTTCTTTATCTCATAACTAGCTGTCCCTGCGTTTTCACCCGGGTATAAGGCCCATTTCCGTAAGATTTTCGGGATTAAAAGTATCCTATGTCCTTCTTCTAGTCTTAAGCTATTTCTCTACGAATTTTCTGCCGAATTAGTCCAGCAGATCTCGAGTTATGAGTGTTGTAACAAACCCATCTTTGTTCTATATAGATATTAATAAAGGAGATGACGATATCTCCTTTATTAATTATTAATCCAACTTCAATATATTTTAATAAACATAATTTACCACGAGCAAAACACGCCTTTAATGTAAATACGGTATTGACAACCCTATCCCGTGATTTCGGTGGAGTTAATCCATTTTACCGAAGACCGGGAGCTATTGTTTGGTAAACATACAATTAATCTTGTTGCTACATCAGAGGTATTCGCTCGTTATAAATTAAATAAATATAAGGTACATTTCTGTTTTGTAACGCGAAAAATGCTTGTATAAACCTGTCATATCTATAGGGTTGCTTCGGTTTCGAATCGCAGTTGAAATTCGAGCTTTTTCGGCTTTCATAGGAAATTATTTCTGTTTTCTACCGTTTTCTATTGTGGTTTCGGAAATGCGTCTTGTTCGTTTTTTCGCCTTTGTTTTCAAACTTTGTTCCCAATCACTCAATGTGAAAGTTATGATGTATTGGACTTAGATTGACACTTTTCGGTCGAAGGTAGTACGGAAGTGCTCGTAAAGTTTGCTGTACTTGATCTCTCGGATATTCAATTCTTTGGTCTATTAAAGTGAAGGTATAAATAGTGCACTTTATTATTTCCAAATTATTTGTGTTATTATGGTAATTAATTGGACCGGATCGCGAAGGCGTAAAAAAAACAAATTTACTTAAAAAATAATTTACTTCTCAGAAGGAAATACTGCAATTATTATTACAAACTAAACTTATTGTCTATACTTAACATGTTCCTAAATTCAGTATGTTATTATTTCACGTCGATCTTATATTAAAAAATAACATAAAAATAAATCATAATCAGAGAGAATTTTTGTTAGATAAAAAAATCGACTTTAAAATATTAATGCTATTATATAATGTCATTTTGAATATGAAAACAAAGATGCGACAACCTAACCAAATATTACATTTTAAAATTAAATATTTGCTTGGTCTCAATAATATTTTTAAAACTGTCCCAAAATTTTAAGCAAATCCAAAGTTACACATTGCGTGACAAAACTTTTATTATGTATATAGTTCAATATTATTGTCCGGCTTATCTGTACAAACGGACAAACAGACCGTTCATTAAACTTTCCACATTCCTGACAATATTCCAACTTTGTTTCTAACATGGGAAACGGTTTGCTCACAGTTTTATAATATTTATATTTCTAATTCTATTTTGTTTTAACTTTATTCTCATAGCTGTGACCTGCGGTTTTACACGCGTATATCTCTTTTTTATGTAATAGCAGGCAAGCGGAGCATGCGGTTCACCTGATGTTAAGTGACTGACCGCAGCCCATGAACATCTTCAACATCAGAGTGTCGAGATGCCTTGCCGGCTTAAACGAGTGGGAGGGGATAGAGAGAGGTTTAACCATGGGAAGTTGGGAGAGGCGCAGGATAAGGCGGATGAGGAACGGGAAGGGAATACAGGCCTCCGGGCACCCGCTCACCGTACGAAACACAGTGCAATACTGTTACACGCCGGTTTTCTGCTGGGGAGGTGGTAATTGCACCGGTGCGAGCTTGGCCCAATCGTATAATGCTTGGCTCCCTCTCTTTTATAGCTGAAGATGTTGTGCAGCAGAATTACCCTCTGTCGCCTCTTACGACACCCACGGGTGAAAATCTGTTTTCTCCGTTCCCGTGAGATTTGATGAAAATCCTTTCATAGCGGATACCTACGTCATATCTACCTGCATGCTAAATGTCAGCCTGATCCGTCCAGCGGTTTGGGCTGTGCGTCGATAGATCGCTATAATGTCTGTCAGTCACCTTTGAGTTTAAAATTTATAAACTAGCTTTCCACCCGCGGCTTCGCTCTTCGCGAAATTCTGTTCTTTGTGAATTTTCGAAGAATAGATGAGATTATTTACGACTTTAGAAGTGTATATCTCATCAAGTAGTTATTTTAACAAAACCTATTTAGGAACCTCAATTTCATTTTAAAATAAAACAAACTAAATTTTATTCCCTGATTGTAATCCTGTCTTGGAATATAATGTAGCCTATGAGTTGCACCTAATATATACTATAAAAATATTTAATATTATGGTCTATTTATTGTTTTAACTTTAATCTCCTATGAATGAATAGCTGAATTGATCGCATTACCATTGCAGTTTTATTAGAATTTTTGTGCGAACACATTACAGACATACATACAAAACACGCAAATGTTTTCTCTTTATGATATTAGTATAGATGGTTTGGACTTGGAATGAACAAAGTTTATTGAATAATCGTAACCGCTTGTAGTCTAGACAAAAGACAGATTTTAAATAATGAAGTTTCTTTATATTAGTGACTGTGATTTCCCGTCCTTTGACTTTCGTTTTCTTGGACTTATTTTTATTATTTCCATTTATTTTATTAGCAACATAAACGTAAATAACTATATAATAAAACACATATTGTTAGCAGTACATTTTACCTATGTTTTTGCTTTATATAATGTCAATTTCGAGGAAGATTTCACATTATTATTTACTTTCAACAAATCATATCTACATACAAGAAGTTCTTTAATCAGTTCTCAATTATATTTGGTTAAATTTCCTTGCATATACAAAGAATTCAATTTTATCCGCCATAGTCCTTTAAACCTTTTCGCTGAAAATACCACACATCAATCACAATTTACCCCTTTCCGACCAGGATAACCCTCGGCAAAGCAAGTGTATCACCACAAATTACATCAGACCCTTGACTTGGGTCAACCTAACCCTGCTTATGTAGAATTTTAGTCTTGGTAAATTCTTGATGCAAACCTGTGTACAGTTAGGTAAAACTACATTCAAAAATCTGGTATCGATAATTTTTCTTAGAGAAAGTCAAAATGATTATTTTTCTGATCTCGGCCTCTTTCGAGGTACTTTTACGGCCCTTTTCAATAATTTATCAAAGATTATGGATAGATTGTGATCAGATTAAATGACATTCGATTTTCAAAATTCATATCAAAGGCTAATAGTTAGATTTGCCTGACTTTAGTAAGGAAACAAGGGATAGATAGAATATTGAAAACGGCCGTAAGTGATAAGAATTATAATGTCTATATAATCAAAGCCCGAGCTAGCAAACCACATGATATAATGACGTCTACTATGCACGCTGAATTAGATATATTATTAATGGCAGAGCAAGCAAAGGAGCAAGTGGGTCACCTGATGTTAAGTTATCACCGCCGCCCATGAGCACCTGAAGAAACGGGAGTGTTTCACGTGCTTTGCCGGCCGTTTTCAATAACGTATCAAAGATTATGGATAGATTGTTATCTCTGATTAAATGACATTTGATTGTCAAAAGTCATAACAAAGGTTATCCGTCAACAGTATATTGAAATCAAAGTAAATAGATAGATTTGTCTAACGTTAGTAAGCAAAACAAGGGATAGATAGAATATTGAAAACGACCGTAAAGCAAGTGTATCTCACCACAAATTAGATCAGACCCTCAGACCCAACACAACCCTGTTTATATGAAATGGGAATAGTTCATGAAGCGAATTTTGAGACTTAAGCCCTTTGCGAATTCTTACTGCATGAAACCTAGAACATGCTACACTGAATTTGAAGCGAAGTTTCTCCTTATATATACGTAGGTTATTTAAGACTAGAAATATTATATTGATAATTTAGCAGTTGAATAGCAAATAGTGTAGACATTACAGTTTTAGTGGTCCCTTCTGTGTACAGAACTAACGACTGAACGTTATAAGACAGTTTTCCATACAATTTATATATTTTTTTTATACCACAATAAAAAAGTGTTAGACCATAGTTTCTCCTGGTGGAAAGTGATAACATGGTCTAGGATGGAACACACTTCTTTATGTAATGCCTATTCACATAGACCTTAAATTTAACCAGATCGTATTTGCCTGGAAAGACAGAAGCCGGAAGAGAATTAAATAAATAAAATTAATATTCCTGGACATTTAACACAACGCCATCTAGTCCCAAACTAAGCAAAGCTTGTACAATGGAAACTAGATAAATGATAGACATACTTAATTACTTATACATTTTTTTTTTGTAAATACATACATACTATAGATAAATTAACACCCAGACAGTAGAAAATTATAATGTTTCTCACATAATTTTCTGCTCGTGGGGATCGAACCCACACCCTCCGGCGCAATAGACCATTGCTGAACCACTGCGCCAATCGGGTCGTCAGAATTCCATTTCCTACTAGTCCGTATAAAAAATGACGACGTGAATCGTTTGGTTGTGGTAAAGGGTATGTCAATAACATAGGGATGGAAACCCGATGCCTTGACGTTCGGTGGTAAAAAGGTGATGGTGGTAGCAGCTGGTGTAGTTCTTCACCGCAGTACTGAAATACATCCTATAAAATATCGATAGACTTGCAACCCTTCGACGATGCTCTCTGCATATTTACGATATTTTGTTATTTAAGGTAACGCATAAGTGATGACACATAATTATAATACTAGCTTCTACCCACAGATTTGGGTGATGTTCCAAAAAATACGACGTTTCTTTGGGATATAATAATAATAAATAGGAATAAATAGCTCTTGTTCCTCTCCATACTTCCAACTATGTATGAAAAACTTCATAAACGTTGAAATGAAATAAAATGAATACGCTTTTTTTAACACCCCATAATAAAAAGTAACAGTAAACATATTGTATAAACCTTATGGCTACTAAGCCATCTCTTCCAAACTACCATTATAAAAACCATTAGAGTAGATAAGATTTAAAACAGATTGATTTTCGTATTTATTTATTTATTCAATTTATTCAAACTTTATTGTGCTGATAAAAGTACAGATATTAACCTTAATTCTAATAAGGTAGCAATCAACACATTTATAATTTATATTGGGATAAAATAAAACAAAAAACATTTGCTGGCCGATTTTTCATACCATTGCATTACAGTCAGGACCTTTTTATGTAATTCCATTTTTATAATTTTATTTCCCACGTTGTCTATCCTAAACAACCCACATTTTATTCATATAAATGTATTTCGTACCGTAATTTACGAAGGGTTTGTATGAAGTCGAGATATAATAAGACATGAGTGGCCAAAAATCGGTATAAACGGATACATTATATGTTAAGGAAATATATATTTAATCGTCTATTTCCTTATACAAATTCTGGTTGTGGAAGTAATTGGCTTATAATAATATCCGCAATTTTATATCGGGTTATTGGAGTAAAGGTTATATAGCAAACGACCGGATTGGCGTAGTGGATACAGCAATGGTCTATTGCGCTGGGTGGGTAGGTTCGATCCCACGAGTAGAAAATTATGATGTGATGAACAATGTAATTTTCTACTGTCTTGGTGTTATTTTATCTATAGTATGTATGTATTTACAAAAAATACGTTTAAGTATGTCTGACTGTTATCTAGTTTACATAGTACAAGCTTTACTTAGTTTGGGATTAGATGGTATTGTGTTAAATGTCCAGGAATATTTACAATCGAACGATAATATATTCACTTATTGTAATAAGAGAAACATGTGGTTGTTTTCAATGATTTTAATATTATTTTTAGATATAAAAATGTACTATTTGTTTAAAAAGTCGCATAATGTTTGTCAAAAATGTATTTTGGTTAGTACCAAAAATACATTTTTAGATAGGATTAGGATTTAGGTATATGGGGGGCAAAGTACTAACTTTGCCCCGCATATGCCTGAATCCTTATTTAGTAGGATCATAAGTCCTTTCTTGTGTTTCAATCTATCTTTTTACAAAATAACACTCAAATCAGTCCAATGGTTTACGCTTAAAGAAGAGACAGACAGACAGTGTAACTTTCGCATGTATAATAAGTGGGGATTTAATACTAAGTTCAGGTATTAAAATCCTTGTATCGTGAACGATATTATGCAATAGTAAACGAGCAAAAGCGTCACCTGTTAATAACTGTCCCATTAGTATTCAACAAGTGTTTATATTGCAGGGTATTAGAGATCAGTGTGTGATTAACGGTAATATCCTCCTGACCCAATTTCGGGCACGACGGTCAATATCAACAAAATCAGTCGATTGCGCACTAAATATACTTGCACAAGTATTGTGGTAACATTCTACTCCTAAATATGATTCATAATTTCACGATACATTAGGGGGCATAGGCTGCATTTGCCATCAAGTATATAAGCCCGGCACTAGCTGCATGCCGCCCGCGTGCAATTTTTTAACCGACTTCAAAAACCAAGCGCTCAATTCGACTTCTTACCTGGCCCGCTTGCCGCGGGCCTGCAAGTCGATGCTATATGAAGTCACTTCTGCTGTCACCTGTCTTTCGCATTATAGACATTGCTTCGATTGGTATGGCTTGATGGTAACCTTTGATGACTCATCTATAAAGAAACAGTGTTTTTTTAGCAAATTAATACAAGATGCAGGGAAAAAAAGCAAACTTGTAAAGAAATGTGTTCATACCATACATAATTGATACCCCAATCAATTAATAATCCCCAATTGATTCTTTCTCATACCTATTCGTGATGTCCAATCATGAGTAGAACCGTGTTCAGTAATCTCAACTATTTGCCAAGTAAATTAATCAAGATCAAATAAAATAGCTCACTTTAAACAAACTTACATTATACAAGCCATTCATTTGAGTTCTCAATCAATTTTAGGCTCAGAGCATAAGCTGAAATCCAATTAGGCATAGAAGTCACGCACGTCAGTTCATACGTGACTTAATATTGAACATGACGGAAAAGCAAGTGAGGTGTAGATTTCAAAGCGAAGAACCAACGAAATCCCTAATTAGAG
>LQNK01000423.1:162322-188647 GCA_001586405.1 Phoebis sennae | reverse complement strand
TTTTTTTTTTTTTTTTTTTATGTATGTTACCGCATATCTCCGGCGTTTATGGACCGATTTGGAAATTTTTTTTTGCATTCGAAAGAGTAGATTTCATGTGTGGTCCCATATAAATTTGGTCCAAGTCAGATCATCCATGTCGAAGATATTCCAGGGAACTCCTCGAAAATCAACGGAATAAGCTCCGCGGTTAAGGTTTAATGATGTATATATCAACTTAATTGTGACTAGATGATGTGATTACCCTTCACAGGACACTAAAAAGGATAAAATAAAAATTTTTGCCAAAAAATAGAACCGACTTCCTCGCTCTAAAAAGTAGAAAATAACTTTTATTTCATTTTTGTTGAAATCTATACAAAGGCAAAAATTTTTATTAGCTGGGCAGTCGGTACTCTCAACACGAAGGAGTTAAAACTTTTTACTCCGGGCGAGATGCAACGTGAGCGGGGTGCGGGGTGGCAGGCCCCGGGTCATCGGCGGTCGGCAACACATCCGAGTCAGCACTTAGAGTGGTGACGGATGCATTTTACGCTCCGCGTCGTGCATTCGCATGTGACGGGACGGGTGACCTACATATTGATTCGCGATAGGTTGAAAACTCGACTTGCAAATCGGAGATGGGCTTCTCAGTAACCTCTAACTTGGCATGAACTAGGCCTCGGCCTGCGACTCGACCTCGACTGCTGATTTCCTCCTCTTGGAAGTTGTTCTTGCAGATCTGCAGAATTGAATGAACGCCAACAGCCCAAATTATTCGTCACTGAGCTAACACTAGCCACGTCCGAATCGGTACACGCCTAGCGCGGCACGATAAGATTTAAAATATTATTTCGAAGATCTATAGTTTTAGATGTTTGGCTCTGACCGGGATTCAAACATGAGCCGAAGTTAAATTTATACTTATGTTTCATACTTAATTATAGTTGAACATTGCACTCGAAATTAAAGAATAGATTTTGTACCGCACTGGGATTTTACGTAGGAACATATACTTATAGATAAACATAAAAGACCAATGAATCAATAAAAAGAATCCTTACGCCTTACCTTTTCCAAATAAAGCTCTCCGTTAGTTGTAGTATTGGTAGTCATTTTTATTTATTTAATGTTGCAACTATTCGATAGACCTAAAACGTGAAACCTTTTAGTAATATGATTAAAATGATAATATTTTACTTGAACGAAGTTAAGATTATAATTTAAAAGAACCTCTGAATAAACGTCATGACGTTTATTAAGAGGTTCTTAATACATGTATCAACATAATGTATTTAAAATTAAAGTAGAAAATTTTGATTATTAGCAAAGTTTCAATCACTAGGTTTAAAAATATGTTGTATCTAGAAATCGCTTTAAATCTACCGATAGAACATGAAGCTTAAATTAATGAATTAAATACGAAGGCATTATTAAAAAATTTATATATCATTAACTTACCTATCTAAATCCTTATTAGCACCCAATTATGCACGGATACAAACACTAGTAATCAATAAGAGGTGCAGCAAAGTTATGTAGTCGATGCTTATAGCTCAGATAACGACTGAGCGTAAGTGACTGCTTAATTTTTACACTTGGTGTAAAATAATCGCCAAGAGCGTGTCGGACGACGTTGTGAAGTGTCCGTACGATTAACAACTACATATTTCGATTTAGTAGGTATGTCGCAGTAAGATAGATAAAGCCGTAATATATTTATATCCCTAGGGATATAATTATATGCCGTAACATAGTTAAAGGAAAGCGATTCATTACTATCCCACTAGGATTATAGTTATAAAACGGTCCAAGTTTAGTGATATACTTATATTACTAGATTAAGTTTACTGAAATAGCTTTCGGAGTGTTCAGCGTTCTCGTAAAAAATCCAATATACAGTGTTCTACTAAAAGATGTGCCTGTAAGAAGCATTCAGTGCTATAAAATTCTAGATGTCATGATTTCGCTTCTTGTGTGAACAAAAATTAGAAATGACCTTTGTTGTTTGATCAGTTTTAATTGCATTTTTGATGTTTAAATTCCAAAAACATGGTTATTTTAATAATAATTGAAATTAATTTAATACGGGTAATTACGTGTTAATGTTACAAAATATCGTAACTAACTGCAGAATACATAATGTAGATTTTTTAATAAACATAAAATTAATTTATTAAACCAATTTCTATTTAATTCTATAGTAGATATCTCTTTCACTAAACTTAATCTAGTATATATGTGTATAAGTATATCACTAAACTTAAACCGTTTTATATATGTAATATTTATCTTTTATAGTATTTATATTATATAATTTTGTAATTCTGTTTGTGGTCAGTTAGTTTATTCATTTCTTTTAAAAAATAAAAACTATAAAACCTAGACTAGCTTCACAAGCGCCAGTCGAATTTATAACGAATTCAAATTCAAATTATTTTATTTGCCAGAATATAGTAGTACACAATACATCACATTACAAATTATGTATTTTTATTAATATTGACCGACAATAACATTTAATTTTATTTTTCATGTATTTATCATGAAAATAGGTCCCAAATTGATTTCAAATTGCAATATTTTTTTTGCCTTAGGGAAAAACCACAAGTTTTATACCATTTTGAAATCGGTATTAAATACAGAAGTATTTAAGTTCACTGACCGTCTCAGTGTAGTACATTTTTTAAATCACAGACTATCAAATCTGACCTCAAAATTTTACTCTATACTAAATTTGAAATAAAAGATTTTTTTTCTTCCGTTGTCTGATATTTCTATTAATATCTAATGCGTGTATCCAAGAAAGCAACTCATAAAGAAAACTTAATAAAAAAATATGAAAAACAAATAAGAATTACGGCCACAGTAATATAACACATTGGGCGAGGTCAACATTTTTGAAAAAACTACAAAATCCTTAATATCTCAAAAACAGATATTTTCGTACAACCTATATTGGGTTTTTTTGATAGATTATTAGCTCAGCTATCGTCCCTTAAGAGATGCTTCACTCATTACGGGACACCCTGTATACTTATATCATTTTTATAAATACCACCCCGCAATTACCTTGGAAATGATACCCAGTTTGTTGTAGTGTAGAATATTTAAATAAAAAAACTGTCATCCATCTTTTATTTGAAAACTTGAATTTCATCAAAAGCGGTCCAGCAGTTTTCGAACCTATTCAATTCAAACAAAGAAAAAAATCAAATATTTCATATTTATAACATTAGTTTCCACAACGCGAGCTACTGCTACGGAACGCTAAAAATGTTTTACGCACGAAATATTATTTATTTGTGTGCGTTCCCCCAGCGGAAAAGTGTCGAATTTATCAAACTTTCATTGGCAAATATTTAGTGTGTCGTGTCGCGTAATCGTGTGTGCAATTTTTAAATATGTGCGTCCAGTAGTTTTCGAGAAAATCGACAAAAACTGTTTCCGCGGGATCGTTCTCCCAGCGGAAACTTTTTTTAAAAAATGGTAGTACTCAAAAAATTTTTCAATAAATATTAAAAATTAATACTAAACTTACATAACTGAATTTTAATTGATACTCATGGAAATTACGCACGAGATTAACTGCACGCGCTTGTACCAAATCTTATTCCATACTCTTAAATTAATGCTACAATTTGTGAAAGGTGCGCTTGATGTATGGCGCGGCCGCTTTTTAGTGACCATTCGAATTTTCGAAAAATTTAATTTATGCTGGGGGAACGCACACATTATTTCGCGTCGTATATTTGTTTGAGTGTATGCGTGCTGGCGAGCTGGGCGCAAGCGACACAATCTCCCCGTCCGATAGCCGCAGCGTGAGTGAGAGGTAGATATGATTCAGTGGCGGATGGAGTGCGCGCGGGCTTTTTTATAGTTATTCCCTTTTTGTAAAGAATATATAAGGTTAATTTAAAAAAAAAGTTAGATGAACCCTTTTTTTTTTACGAGGGGAAACGACCGGGTTATGTCGGAGTTGCACCGACTAAAACCCCTCGATGTTCTTTCACACACCTTGTGGGGGGCTCACGGGCACGCCGTAGCAAAGTTAGATGAACCCTGCCTTAGGTCAAATACAAATTGATTTTGATTGAATTGAGTAATCAATGTTCTACGATTTATTTGGAACCAACTTTGCGATTTTTTTCTATCAAGAAAATTTTATGCAATCGTGTTTCTGTTAACATGATCGCAGGCAATAGTCCTGAACTTTGCTACATTTTAATTTCGAAACATTCAATCCATTAATACTAATAATATTAGTGATCCCGCGAAGCCATTTGGCCTATGGCGGGCTCATTTATAGTACTTCTAACAGTGGTTATTAAATAGCTACTACGTCTTTTAGTTATTTTCAAAACAAATGATTAGTCGAGAAGGAGGCCCCTTTATTTTTGCTCTCAGGTTTCTTTTTTTAATTTTTAACTCCGATATTTCACAAAAAGGGAAAGGCTCGTGTTGGCCATATTGGAAATCTGTTCCTTTGATCGATTTTTATTATAATGATTGTGAATAATAACTTTTTGCCAAAAAAACGACTTACCCACTCTAAAAGCGAATAAAAAGTTAAAGCTCTTATCTTTACAAATAAATCTAATGCCCGTTTTCTGACTACCTAAGTTCAGTTAAACTGTCAACAGTTTCTCAACCAGTTTACTTTAATACAAATTTCAGACGAAATTTCACAATGTAGCGTTGCTCAGAAAAATTCAAATTTTATCGACGTTGCAACAATAGGTACACCCCATATACAACATCCTAGTACAAAAAAGTATAAACATTCAGATTAACAGCCGCGCCGGTGGGACACAACGAAACCGTATTAGTTTCTTGTTGACTACGGAACCCTAAACAGAGTTGTTTTTACAATATGTGCCTTAAACCTTAAAGTATACCTTTTTAATATCATTCATAAAAATAGTTTTTTTTGCGGCTAATTAAATAACGCAAAGAAAATTTAACGAGCTCGTTATGAAGTACGTGTTCATTTCTCTAACATAAATACCCTTAACCTGATGCCCTTTAACAGTAAAATGTAAAAACTATGAATTACGGCAATTATTAAGCAGTGTATGAATGTACAAACGGCCGTTAGCTGGATTTTATGCAATGAAAGAAGACTTGAGAAATTGTTTTTATGAAGACACAAGTAACCATAGGATTACGAGATTCCGCAACGAGCCTACATTGATAGAATCCGCGCTTACTTAATAAAACATTAATTCAATTGAACTGTTCAATATCAGTCAAACAACATACGAGTATAGTATGTTCACGCTTACCGAAACGGACGGTATCATGTGCGCTAAAACGCACAATAATGTATTGGTACAGAACCTATGTTTCCTCTTAGTTTTTAATAGTCACTTTAGCTTTGAACTGTCTTTGTGATGATTAGGGAGATAAATTTGCATTGAAAAGAAATATTTTTTTAGAATTGTGTGTAATAATTTCTTATCTATACATATAATAAAACAGTAATCGAACCATTTCTCATTGAATATTTTTCAAAAAGAGTAATTGGTATGCAATATTATATAGATACCAAAACCATGGTTAGAATTATTTTTTTCTGTTTGTTTGTTTATCTGTTTGTATGTGCGTCGATCACGTAATTACCACTGGGCAGATTTTGATAAAATTTCACATGCTGATAGACCAATCCATTTTATTTGAAAATAATATTTTTAGGGGTAGCTTATATATTAATAAATTCGCGAATACATCATTAAATGAGTGTCATTGAATAGGTCTTAAAAAATTAAATAGAGGTTTCTAAATGCGTTTTTTGCTAACATAAATATTTTTTAAGATATACGCCTCTAAAGTCGTGAAAATGTCATACCACGTGACAATGTGAGATTTTGGTTGAGTTGCGGACATGCCTTTTTATACTCTTAACGGCCCACCTTATGCTAGCAAAAATCTAAATTTGAGCCCCTTCACTCCGCATACCTCACCCGGCACGGCAACACATGCTTACGCTCGTAGCACGAGCACACACACACTCGCGCGCAGCGTCGAGTCAGTTCAAAATATAAGTCAAGTGCGAGTTGCGATTATCTATATATATAAAAGAAAGTCGTGTTAGTTACTCCACTTATAACTCAAGAACGGCTGAATCGATTTAGCTGAAAATTCGTAGGCAGAAGGCTTAGGATCAGGAGAATGACATAGGATACTTTTAATCCCGGAAATGCCATGGGATAGGGCTATATACGCGGGCGAAACCGTGGGGCACAGCTAGTATTGAAATAAAACCGTATACGGTTATGGAGATTATTTTATTTGTTTTATGCGTATACATGTAATATTTATTTTTTATAATATTTGTATTATATAATTTCGTAATTCTGTTTGTGGTGAGTTAGTTTATTTAGATATTTCTTCTAAAAAACAAAAACTAAAACCTAGACTAGCTTCACAAGCGCCAGTCGCATTTATGACGAATTCAAATTCAGATTATTTTATTTGCCAGAATATAGTAGGGGATTCTTATTTCTTATACATTCTACTCAAATATTATATGTACATATAAAAATCTAAACATATGCCATTCCCAATTAAAACTTAAAAGTACAATCAAAATACAATAATAGTGTCCGACCGAAGTTTCGGTTTCGGTTTCGGCAAGTTTCGGCAGAAAAATCTAGTTTCGGTGGCAGTTTCGGTTTCGGTGAAAATACTGCCGAACCTTTCGGTGAAACCGAAACTCTCTCTCTCTAATTACAAGATCTCAAAAAATGAATAGCTTAAGGATATTATAAATGCAAAAATCTAAATATTTAACTAAGAGTTTATGTTTAAGTGTTGATTTTTTAATTTTTACCTGAAGTAATCCTTAATTTAACATGTTTATTATGTATTTAATGGCATATTGACATAAAAATATATTTTTCATGTAACTTAATTATTGATTGTTTCATTTTACAACAAAGAAGCAAATAAAATTGTAAGAAATACATTAAACTTCAGTATATAATATTAAAATGTTCTATTTTAATATGTTTGTGTAAGTTTCGGTTTCGGCCGAAACTGAGATCAGAACCGAAAGTTCGTCTTCGGTTTCGGTTTCAAACAAAAGTAAGGCAAAAGGGCTTTATTCAGCATATGTTACGGGCACGGGATTATGAACACAAGCGTTCATAATTGATACCATTTTCATAGTAAGCACCCCCAATGACCTAGGAATCGAGGCCCATATTTCTATAGAATATAATTTTTAAATTCAGCCGCATCTTTAATTTGCAACTTATATATACTTATAACATTTTTATAAATACCACCCCCAATTACCTTGGTTAAATGATAACCAGTTTGTTGTAAATTGTAATTTAGAATATAAATAAAAAAAAACTGTCAGCCATCATTTATTTCAAAACTTGAATTTCATCAAAAGCGGTTCAGCGGTTATCGAGCCTATTCAATTCAAACAAACAAAAAAATCAAATATTTCATCTTTATAATATTAGTTTCCACAACGCGAGCTACTGCTACGGAACGCTAAAAATGTTTTACGCACGAAATATTATTTATTTTCATTATTTCGCGTCGTATATTTGTTTGAGTGTCTGCGTGCGGGCGAGCTGGTCGCAAGCGACACAACCTCCCCGTCCGATAGCCGCAGCGTGAGTGAGTAGATATGATTCAGTGGCGGATGAAGTGCGCGCGGGCTTTTTTATAGTTATTCCCTTTTTGTAAAGAATATATAAGGTTAATTTAAAAAAAAAGTTAGATGAACCCTGCGTTAGGTCAAATACAAATTAAATACAAATTTCCAACGTTCAGTTAAATGTATTTATTGAGTAACCAATGTTCTACGATTTATTTGGACCCAACATTGCAATTTTTTTCTATCGAGAAAATTTTATGCAATCATGTTTCTGTTAACATGATCGCAGGCAATAGTCCTGAACTTTGCTACATTTTAATTTCGAAATATTCGATCCATTATTACTGATAATATTAGTGATCTCGCGAAGCCATTTGGCCTATGGCGGGCTCTTAACGTATAGGTTAAGACATTAAAACACTCAATAAATTCTCAAAACCTTCAAAAAATAAGTAACTCTCCGCCCGCGGCTTAACATTTAATTTTATTTTTCATGTACAAAAAATAACATCTCATACTGAGTATCACCCTGGACTTATCATTAAAATAGGTTTCAATACGGACTCAAATTGTAATTTTTTTTAGCTATAGGGAAAAACCATAAGTTTTATACCATTTTGAAATTGGTATTAAATACAGAAGTTTTTTAAGTTCACTGACCGTCTCAATGTAGTACAATTTTTAAACCACACACTATCAAATATGACCTCAAAATTTCACTCAATACTAAATTCGAAAAATTTCGTTGTCTGATATTTCTATTAGTATAAAATGCATGTATCCAAGATAGCAACTCATAGAGAAAACTTAGTAAAACATATATGAAAAACAAAGAGGAATTACGGCCACAGTAATATAAATTGGGCGAGGTCAACATCTAAAAAGCAGTGATATTTTCGTATGACCTATATTGGGTTTTTTTGATAGATTATTAGCTCAGCTATCATCCCCCAAGAGATGCTTCACTCATTACGGGACACCCTGTATAAATATGATACAATTTTTTCAATATTTTTTTAAGTGTAAAATGAATGTAATTTGAACACGCAATTATACTCGATAAATGTCGAGTATGCAATCTTATCTATTATCGATATTGTTTTCCGGTTGTAAATTACACACAATAAAGGTCGAGTATGCAATCTTATTTAATGTCGAGTCCTTATAAAGCCAAACAGGGAAAAAGTTTACAGGAAAATTATAATCATACCGCCTGATGAATAATTATCGGCAATTTAATTTTTATTATCCGTACTAATGGGTCAAGTCATAAAAGCAAATAATATGGGCGTATTTCTCTCATTTTGGTATGTAATGTTATATTTTATATTTATTTTGTTATTAAATATTAATCAAACCTCTAGTCGTTTTAATAACATTGAATGTGCTATATAGTTGTAATCTGAAAAGAGTCAATATCAAGGAGGATAAAAATAAAAGAACACAATAATGTTTATTTACTTTATTACTTTTTGTCACAAACTACAGAACTGCGACTCTAATTACGAGGTTTTCTTTGAATCAAAATGCTCCCGAGTCAATTAAACATAAATAAACTCTATCATTACATTAAATTATAAAATTTCATTTCGATATCGGTAAATAAAAGAATATTTAAAAAATCTAAATTCATATACAAATAATAATCTTAAAATGAAGATGAAAACAAAGCATTTTAATGGAAAAAACATGATGTATCACAACGTTTTAACTATTGGTATACGAAGATATAAGATTAGCGAATTGTAAACAAGTACAGGTTATATAGAAAGCCGATAACATCTAAAGCCTTTTGTTTAGATCCAAAGATTCTTCTGTACATAAAACATGTTTCGATGCGGTATTAAAAATCTGCGATTATAAAACCTACTGCTTTATAGAAATTACTGAAACTTATCCTCCGTTTACGCGGAACATGACTTCTCTGTGAAATAAACTGAACTGCGTTTTGAATATATTCAGCTTTATTGGTAATATAAAATTGAGTAGTATTCTAATTTGAGACTAATCCCGTTTGAAAATTTTCATTTATTCGGAATAGGAGTTAATTTTAAATCAAGAAACTAAAGAAATAAATTTACATCTACATCCGAACACAAATCTTGCGTGGAATTCTATCAAATTCGATTACCGATATTTTTATACTAAAGAGAAGCATGTTATGCGTTAACGGAATGTACACAATTAACATATATTACAATTTATTAAAATGATAAAATTAATACGATTCATTAACACACTAGATTAATAATTAATAAACATAGTCATTCGGTCATAGATAAAAACTGTGACTTTATTTCGTTCTTGATCACCATAGACAATCGCTAGTGATGGTCCTGCCATCGTCTAGCTATAAATATTTATGGTAATAAAGTTACAATTTTTATCGATCTCAGTTATTCTCATTCAATCATAATTCTGTCTATATTGTCTCTGTGAGTGTGTAGTCAAAATATGCCAACAAGTGTGGAATAAAATACGTGCTTTTCTTAAGGCATTATAATTATATCACACATCGAAAGCTACCTTCGAAAATAGCTCAAAATCTCGTAATGCAAAAGCGTCAAGCTAAATTTCAAAGCACGAAGTTAAACATTCCTTTATTTAATCGAAAAATTTACATCGTCATGTGAAATAAGCTTAAAATCTGGCCGAATAAAGTGTAAAGTAATAAATCTTTATTGACTTTCACAATCAAGTTTCGTTTGACGAATTTTAAATATCAATCGAACTACACAGTTACAAAGAGTATGGACAGTTAAAGGCAGCGAGCGCGGGGCGAGGGCAGCTCAAGTACAATATGATTTTCTCAGAAATATCGACATAAAAAGATAATTGAAAATCTATTGCTGATAACAATCCAACGTTGCTTGACATCAGAAGTGGGATCATGACTTAAAATATGTTTTATGTAAATAAATCTGAGAAGCATCAAATAGACGATCAATGGATTCACGGGATCCAACCCACGACGTAGCTACGGCTTCGAGTGAATCGAGTCAAGCGTAGAACCCGCCCACCTGAAAAATATAATATATTAATCATTTTATTCAATTATTCGTTTTGATGATTTTCTTAAATTTTCTTCAACTTAAATGATGATGATAAGTAATATAAAAGATGGATCTCATCACTAATTGAATCACATTACTTTTAATAGAATATGAATACATGTAATATGGTCACTTTATCTTCTATTGTGACTTGATTGGACCAATGATGATTTTGAATTTCGAGAGTATGTCTGTAATATGAATCTATCTGATATGGTTTGTTGTTGTAATTATTCTGTTGTGATTAGTTAAACAAGAACAAACTAAAATTCATGCACAAAATGCCAATATTATGTACATTCAGAAATTCTACAATTCAAGATCACTACATCCATGTGCATTCATCGAACAGCAGCGAAGAATAAAAAGATAAAGATAGAGAAAAGAGAGAAGAAATTGAATATAGTAATAAGCTTTAGTCGTATTATTAAGAAAATTACTTATAAAGTTAATAAGAAGATAGAAAGAGTAATAGAAGTCATAAAGTTGTGCATAGAATGAACTTTAAAGAGCTTTAAAGCGTATAGCGAAATTAATAAATGTTGATATACTTTTGCAAAATATTAATACAAAACCAATGAATATATTAACTTTTGCATGTGCAGTCCAATCAATATATCAAGACTTGGTTACAAAAATAGTAATATTATATTCGAACTACTATTATAGTACTGCACAAAATATTCCAAGTAACTCACCACAAGTTACGGTGCGTCACCTAAGCGCTATTTTGGCTCCGTCGCTGCTGGCGTACTGTAATACATACACACACACATCGTAAGGGCTTTATATACATACATACACGTTTCTTGCGTTATCAGTATTCACAATTAGACACGATGTAAAAATAAACGTGTTTTTTAATAAATAACACTAAGATTCACTGAGATTACACGTAATAAGTGATACTATCACTATAAAAAACATACAGAAGAAGAAATTATTTTATATTTAAATCATATTTTAAAACGATGTGAATTATGATAGCGCAATAAAGATAACAAATAAAACACATCAGATGTAAAATAGAAAAACAGTCGTCAATATATTCATGCTGTAAATTCAGATTTTTAAAATCACACTGTCATTCTGTTAGTGTTCACACTCATGCGTAGAGTTAAATCACAGCTCAACGTTTAGGTTTCATTTGCGTAAGAGATAGTATGTCTATCTGAGACCCTACTAGAAGGCCTATCGTTCGAAGCGTGTGATTAGCTGAAGCCTGCTGTAAACAGTTATTCCCGAAAAAATCATGTTGCGGCTAAACAGCATTCGCGCCAAACGAAAATAGATTTTTACCGATTATGGCGCCGATTCTACATTTTATCATTCGGTTTTACGCTCCCCTCTCGGCTAAAAATCAAATTGTTTGCGGTTAAAATATTAAAAATATTAAAACAAATTTGAGGAAAATTTTGTTAACTTCGAAAGAGAAATATTCAGATAGATATAAATTAAATTATTTATAGTGCATTTAAATATGAAACTGTTAGAGTAATTAGAAAAATATGTCACACGAGAGTGAAGGACATATTTAGGGATGCAGCTTTACAGAAACCTGATTAGAAATCATTCTCGGCTCGTGAAACTGCAATATTATTGTGAGTGAAACTCAATCGACACTGTAAATAAGCTTTAATCGAAGCGAAGATTGTTATACGCTGCCGTGCGAACATCGTGTCCCTTCAGGGCCTGACCTTAACAAAAGTTCTATTGGCTACGCGCCCCTTTTTGCAGGTTGTTAAAAAACCTGAACTGGAGTCGTAGCGTTAGGTCTTTCCGTACTGCAATGGAATAAAACACTGTGACTATGCAAACATATAATACACGGGGCCGACCATCTACGGGTC
This sequence comes from Phoebis sennae, assembly GCA_001586405.1. Taxonomy (NCBI): domain Eukaryota; kingdom Metazoa; phylum Arthropoda; class Insecta; order Lepidoptera; family Pieridae; genus Phoebis; species Phoebis sennae. The sequence continues at coordinate 176,150 of LQNK01000423.1, read as the reverse complement.
GGGTGAGTTAATGTGAAATCGATCAACCAAACGGTGAAACCAGACGAACGCGAACACGTAGTGCATTTTATTGACCGCTCTCACAGGGCACACATCGACAGTCTCGCGATCTACTCACGAGTACGGGTTCGGGTTAAAGTCTGGTAACTGCGTTCGTTCGCTGTCATTGGGGGCGTTGTCTGAGGCCGGTATAAGGATGGTGTTTTCGACGCTTTCATTGACGACGGGTCTCTGTATTACCGTCTCGGTGGGCGTGGCGGTTTCGGCGCTGGGCGGCGTGAGGTTGAAGAAGCTAGAGTCGATGCCGACCGCGGCGGGCCGGCCGCGCGGCAAGCGCAGCCGCAGCGACACGCTAGTGCGCTTTTGCACTCGGCAATCTGACAATATCGATATCGATTACCGGCACGCCTCATCGAATCATGCGGGTCGCGCTCCATGCCTCGAATGATTGGTTATTTTTGGCGAGTATGTTTTAGCTTGATTACTTTAATGGACATAATTTTAAGACGACCGTTTAAAATCTTGACGGTTTTCCAATATAAAAGTATAACGATGAAGGTTACTTCTCAAATATATTATGTCGCAATAAAGCAATATTTGAATCGATATGATGCATGTATCGTGTTTCGTCGACAATTTCAATGATCTCTATCGAAGCTGGGATGGTCGCCTATAGCGCTATATACAGGCAGGTTACGTTATGGGATTGAGAGAAATAATAATGTGTTTGTTACGTGTGCGTGCGTAGTCGATGCACTGGCCACCTGATACCACCATCTGTATAGTATTTAAATGTTTTGACGTTTGTATGATACTAAAAATGATTTTGATTTGAATCGATATATTTTAGTAACGATTTCACAATGTATGTTTATTTTATGTATAGATTAATGATAATTTGATCATAATTAAGTTAATAAAAAATATTTTATTAATAAATATCGCTGAAAGAATACATATAGCATAAAATTACATTAGCAACATCGGTATCATAGATATTAAATTTAACTGAATAGGTATATTTTTATTTATTATTGAAATTAATTTCAGTCTTATAATACTACTAATAATTTATCGTTAATTTTACATTACGTTGATGGAAATCCGATTTCCCAATTCCATCCTTAAATTCTGCCAATTTTCATTTATTTCTTTCAATTCAATTCAATTTCGATCCACAAAAAAAATTCCGCCATTTCAGACATCACCACACCAATCCATTGTCCCTTACTAAAATCTTTCCTTTCCTACAGACTTTTATACAAAAAAGCAACTACTTGGATGGAATTTTATTGCTATTTCTCCATTTTAGACATCACCACACCTACCCATACCTTAACTAAAATCTTTCCTTCCCTACTGACATTTATAAAAAAAAAACGACTATAAAAATTATACTTTAAAACAGATTAAAAATCAAATTTATCTGCTATTCCACCATATCATACGACACCGCACCAACCCATACCTTAACTTAAATCTATCCCTTCCCTAGACTTTTATAGGAAAAAAAAAACAAAAAATAAGGAACTACTATAAAAATATTACTTTCATACAGATTAAAAATCGAACTTATCTGCTAGTCGCCATTTCACACATCACCACACGAACCCATATCTTAACTAAAATCTTTCCTCCTTCCCCATAAACTTTTATATAAAAAAAAAACAAAATAAGGGACTATTAAAAAAAATACTTTAAAACAGATTAAAAATCGAATTTATCTGCTATTCCATCATTTCAGACTTGACCACACCAACCCATACCTTGACTAAAATCTGTCCCTTCCCATAGACTTTTATAAAAAAAAAACAAAAATAAGGTTCTACTATAAAACTTTGTCTTTGAAACAGATTAAAAATCGAATGTACTAAAATCTTTCCATCCATAGACTCAAAAAAAAAAAAAAAGAGCGCATACTTCTGTCGATGTTCCTCTGCAGGTGGCTGGCGACGCGGTGGCGCGCGTCGCTGTACTCCAGGTGCAGGCCGAGCCGCAGCAGCGTGGGGTTCGCCTCCACCAGCTTCGTGATCTCCATCTCGATCTTGTTGCCCAGCACTTGCGACCGCTGCAAATAAATAATAAGTAAAAAGAACTTCATTCACTATTTTGATATAATATATTAATATATTTCCCAATAAATGATTTTTCTATTCTATTCTATTCTATATGTATGTGTCATGTCAATGTTTAGAATTAAGCAATGTTTAGATTCGAACTCCTTGAATATATAACAACAATGAATTGTATAGTTATATGTATGGTGGGAAAGCTTTGGAAAACAACGGAGGTGGAACCTTGGTGAAACCAAAATGTTACCTTTTCGTCTTAAGAGTGTCTTTTACAAATTTTGCTATGAGAATATTGTATTTCACGATTTCTTCATTTAGTAACTTGAGTTCGAAACTCCGTATCCATACACATTATCCAAAACCGCAATCTAATGTGAAATATTGAATAAAATAACGTCGACAATTATAGTGAGTTTCTTATTGTTGGTTTCCACATTCACCACTTGTAATATGGAATCACTTACCAGCACAACAACCAATAGTTGAGCGGAGCGGCGAATATTCACTTAAAAACTTAGACATATATCCTCACCTGGTTGGAAGCTCTGAACTCCTCCACGGTATTGGTAGTGAGCAGGGACTTCACCAGCTGCACCACACCGGGCGGGCTAATGAAGTTGGTCTCCACGTTCACCACCCGTAGTGTGGAAATGCTTACCAGCGCATCAACCAATAGTTAAGCAGAAAACAATGACTTAGGGATATTCCCTCACCTGGTTGGAAGCTCTGAACTCCTCCACGGTATTGGTAGTGAGCAGGGACTTCACCAGCTGCACCACACCGGGCGGGCTAATGAAGTTGGTCTCCACGTTCACGACCCGTAACGTGGAATTGCTCTCCAGCGCGTCGGCTAGGAGCTGCGCGGTGCGATCGTTGAGCCCGACGTTCACGAGCGACAGAACTTCTAGGTGCGTGTTCGTTTTCAGAGCTTCGAATAGCTTCTCGAATTTCTCGTCGCTGATGTTCTGAAATGTTTTTTTTTTTGTTATTCTACTAATTTTTTAAAGCGACATGTTATAATTTAAATGTGACGGTTTGGATGTTTGTTTATTACGCCGCAAATGCTGGACGAATTTTGCTGACATTTCAATTGAAGTGATAGAATACTTTTCATCCGAATTAAACGCGAGCGAAGCCGCAGGCAGAAATTGGTTATTGCATAATTGAAGATAATTTTATTATCTATATTTTTTGTATAAAATTGTAAGATATACAAGCTTAATTTAAAATTCTTCTAATAACTTATTCCTATTATTTTTTTAAATTTATCCCTCTGTTATTATTTTCTAATTGAGAAATGTTAAATGACATCAAATTGTGATTTCAACATCAAGAAACTCTTACAAAGTATAGAATATATTTACCTTAATATTATTCCAATTGAGATCTGTGAATTTCTGGTCATTTTCCTGCACCCTTTTGATTGTATCTTCGGGGTCAGCATCATTTGGTGGGTCCATTGGGAATACCTTCGTTATGACATACAAATTTTCATCATTTGCTTAACAATAATTAAAATACCTAAACAGAAGGCTGTACTTCAATTGGTAAAAAAAAGTATCTACTATTATTATCATCAATGTATTTTATTCCATTACAAATGGACTATAGCCTTAGTTGTTTTTGCTAGAACATTGTATTTTATGTGTTTGCAGAAATGTGAATGCATGGAATACTGGTGAAGCAGATAAATTTGAGTAAAATAAGGACTTATATCAAACATTGAACATTTATATAGTGTATTATTAAAGTCCCTCATTGGATTATATCAATAGTATTGTAGGCACTGAGAGATAAATATTGTTCTCAAAAGGGCATTCTACTAATATTTTGAATGCGAAAATTTGTGAGGATCTATATATGTTTGTTACATTTTCATACATATACATATAGGTAAGGGTTCAGAATAACATGTAGGCTATAGGCTACCTTTAATCCGTGTTGCCACGGGATCAGATGTTACATGGGTGAAACTCCTAACCCGGTTAGTAATGAATAATTAGTATAATGAATTCTTACCTTTGGTTTCGTAGCTTTAGTGATACCATCCCATCCAAGGCCGACTGGTTGTCCTTTGTTCAGTAATGAGGCGTGATATTGGTCCTGGTTCATCATGGAGTGGAATCCAAGAATGGCTGTAAAAATAATTAACTTTATAAATTAATGTTCTAGCAAACTTTTACACTTACTATTCTTTGCATTTTCCAAAGTAATCTGCATATCTTGAGTAAGTTATAAAAAAATATATACAAGGAAACTACCACTATTAAGAGATTCTTTAAACAACATACAACATATAACAGTAATGGAAATAACAATTTTTTAATTTCTTCTGAGTATATTGATTACAAAAAGTTTAATAATTTTCAAACTATTTAGAAAATCATAATTCAAAGGCTAAGTATCTCAATTTAGAAAAATGTTAAACAATTTAGTAACTTTCATATTATAGTAATCCATAACAAACTGGATGGATGCCAAAATGTTGCCAATTCTTCCAGCTAATGTAAATAAAAGATTAAATGGAACACACAATAGTTCTTAAATAAACAAGATATGCATGTGTCTATAAATTTTTTACATTTCAAAACTTGTAGGAGGGATTTAAATACGGAAAGATTATGTCAAAAAATCTTATAATAGATTTCCCGTCATCTATTAAACATTGTGTGATGCATAAATGATTCAAGATGACTTATATAAATAGTACAATCAAATGTCCTCAATAAAAGCAGAGATTACTGCAATATCATTTGAAAATTGAATCACAATATGAAGGCAACTTGAAAAAAACTAAAATTTAACATCAAAATTAATATTACATGGTTATTTGATTTTGTTAAACCCATTCCATGAAATTTGTTACAAATAACCATTTCCTAGTAATATTTTTAACATATGTGCCAAATTACAAGAGAAATAAAGAGGTTTGATGATATAAACATATTTATGACCAATCAAACTATAACAAAATAGAAAACAAAAATTTCCATTTATTGACCTTATCATAAAAATGATTAAATTGCAATTAACAAAAAATGCTAGAAAACAATTACTTTACCAATGAGCAATTCTACAGATAAGCTAACCTCTCCATTAACTTCTATTAACAAGTATGGCATTGAGTTGATTATCAAGTGACTCACCTGCAAGGTCGATGATTTCCTCCTGCGAGGCAGAACTGAGTGCCTGTTCATATTCATCACCGAGATCTATTGTAATTTGTTCCTCAGCGTCACGGACCTTCTCAGGGGGCGGTGGTGGGATCCACTGAAATGTTATGATAAAAATGTTAACCATTTTTACAATGTGGTAAACAATTAATTTGAGATTATAGATTAATTTGAGATAAATTGAACAATTAATGAGAGGAAATGATAAATGGAGCAAGTTGGTGATGCTATGGCACCCAAGAGAAGGAAAGAGGGAAGCCAGTCAAAAGATGGGAGGACGACCTCATCAAAATTGCGGGAAGAACATAGACGAGATTGGCAAGGGAACGGGAAAATTGGAAGAGGTTGGTGGACGCCTATGCCAAAGGGCACACAGGAACAAATCAATAAGTTAATATAAGTAAACTTTAAGTAATATTGTAAAATTTCCTGAATAAAGGGATAAATAAATAAAAACAATTAATTTAAAGAAATGTCTAGATTCTGCTGGGCTTATAAGGCTGATCATCTACTTGGCTATAAAGAAAAATTGATTAGTAAAACTGATTTAATATCTGCCTCCTGCCCCCATATGGGACATGGGACTTGATACAACTTGATAAAAGTATAAGCATAAATTTTGTTGATATAGCATACAGAATTCAATTAAATGACATTAATTAATTCATTTTGCTTACACAAATACGAAATAAATTAACATTTAATACATTATATTATCATTAAAACAAAATAACATAAACTAGAACTCAAACTCAAATATTCCGCATAGTTATCAACTATGAAGATGAATTTGTTTTGTTTAACTATGAGGAAATACAATAACTAGGCAAAGCATAATCAGCACATTCTTGCACTGAACCAGATGCATTCATAATTGACATAATATGAGACTGATCTACATAAACATATCTTATATAATTACCGCTAAAATTATCATATATTATTATAATTTTATAATTATTTTTTCATTTATATTAAATTTATGAAATTTTGATAACATATACCTCTTATTGCCAAGTCTTCTATAATTTATAAGTTTTAATTGATTGAAGAAACCCAAGAAATTAGATTAAAATTTACAAATGAGCAATTGTTTGAGTATATCCTAGATAACCATATTTTTTTCTGGGTTTATTCTTCAAGTTCTTAATGTTGACTACTCATTCAACCTACTTAAGCAATAATGGAAAAACAGATTATTAATTACATAATACAATTAACTGTTTCTTATACTCTATATGATGACTAATTAACAGTAGTTTTCTAGAAAACACTAAAGTGCATATTGTACCACTGTTAATACAATCAGCTATAAACTACATCTTACCTTTTTCCCTCTTATAACACCGGCCACATAAGGTTTCACCTCCGGACGGTCTGGTGTCTCCAGCGCTTGCTTATTTATGTGTTCAATTAGCTTTTTACGATTGAGAGGGCCAGTGGGGTCTTTTTCACAAGCATAGTTTGTCCTTTGTGATGGTGGTAAAAAGGTGTCCTGGAAATTTGAAATTCTAATTAATTTTATGTTATGATACTTTATGTGAACAGCCTACATAGATTGCATAATGTATGGAAATTGAAGTACAAGAATTAAAATATACAGTAGACAGGTTTCAAAATAAATTAAAGGAAATTAATTCATACATTATCACTACAGGTTTTTTATATTTCCTGAAAATGAGTGATACACTAAATCATAAAGTTGAAAATTGAAATTATTATTTTTTTAGTTGTTGTTTATTTCCTTTCGTCAATTTCATATGTTGTTGGTTTCAATTTATATTTGAACACAATTTTAATCCAAATCAGTTAAGTAGTTTAAATTCAAATTCAAATCATTTATTTTTCCAAATTGGCTTTTCAAAGCTCTTTTGAAACGTCATATACATATTTTATTTTTTATTTAGGCATGAAGAAGGCTTTTAAAATGTAAGTATATGATAATGTGTTGAAAAGGAATTGTTATAACTAAAAATTATTAATTATCTTATCAATTTTGGACATGAGTTTTATTGGAAAACGTGAAGTAACACTTTGTTAATCTTAATTACAAATGATAACATTGTTCAGACTGAAATTTAAGAGTACTTGATAATGCAAGTGCATTGTATTTCAGTGATGGGCAAACCTTAGCAAATGTATAAATTCAAAGAATAGATGCAAGTCCTTTATAACATATTATCTATTATCTATTAATTATAAGATAACTGTATTAATTTAGTTAAGATTCGGGTGGTGTCATTTAGTCAAGATGTTATTGTCATCATTTTCTAAATCACTAATTCATAACTGGAAATGTAACAAAAGCAACTGATTTGCGAATTCTATCTAGATATGTAATATGTAATTATAGAGACATATTGGTATAGCCTTATATTCACTCAGTAACTTACATCTGGATCTACTTCTTTTGCGAGCATGGTCAGCTCTTCCTGTGACAATTTCGCCAACAGCTCGTCGACATCGATTTCATCGTATGTCGACAATTCTCTTCCGTAAAGTTTGGCCGGTGTCGTCATTGTCGTCGTCTTCGTACTTGACGACTTCTGTAAACACAAATTAACACGAATTCACACACTGACTTTACGCTCAATCATTACATAATAGAGTATTTTTACGGTAAATAAACATGACAAGCTTCAGTACACCACACCCAATATAAATTAATCAATACCAAGGTTTCAACAGAAACGATAATGATATCTTTCACGTATGTTATAACCAACGAGTAAAATTATTTGTTTTACGTTTTATTCTCACTATTTGCTTACTTTTTATGTATACAAATTTCTAAAATCCAAATATGGTTATTATTTTAACGCCACGAGCAATGTCTATGAACGACAAATAGAGACTGGAAAATGCACACATGAAAGACGGAATAAAACTTATCAAAATGCAGTACGCGTAAAAGAGACAGAGAGACTAGGGACGCGTCTGTATTGTCACAAAGAAAGGCTGGTCTTATTACCGGTTTCTTATCAAGTTTTGATTTAAAATTAAAATTCGTTAAAATTATATTACGCACTACATTAATTATACAAATAAATATTTATATTTCATAACTAATTAAACAAAATCGGTCAAGTGAGGATTCCTTAGCATACTTAAACATTAATATCGCTGGGATGTGTTGATAATTGATATAAGTAAAAGTTCTTCAAACAAACTTTTTTATGAGATATGTATGAGAAACTATTATGTCACTTTTCATAATAATGAGAGCTTTTCACGCTTGTATGTCTCCAATCATTACAATAGTTTAAATAAGCGTAATTCAAATTCGATGTTATTAATATAATACCTAATTAAATTTGAAACATTTAAGTTTTATTGTTTGTTATACAATTTTGTTATACAATTCCCTGTATTACCCCGTATTAGATTAACTCGACATACAATTTGTATGAAAAATAAGAATAAAAACAATTTAACATTAGTTTATTATAAATTCACCTTTATCTATGAATGTATTTATTTCAATCTTCAGAAATAGTTAATAGGTACATAGTTACTGGGTTATGTTTTGTATTTTTGTGCTACTAACTACAGATTATAATATCAATTATCGATCCGTGCCTGCTGTAAAAAAAAAACGAGGTCGGGACATTTATATGTCATAATATATCTCCAGTCACTATGGGAGGTTACGCAATGTTCTATTTCATGCTTTGCCTGCCTAATGACTAGTTGCTATTGAACTCCCGTCACGAAGTCACGACCTTCTTTATTGTTCATCATGTCAGATATTACAGTCATAGATATAAAACTTATAGTATATTTGTGTTTATATAAACTTTCTAGTTTTTTTAACATTGTAAAATTGGCACGGTTAAACCACATTGACATGTTAGTACAATAATATAGAGTATTTAAATTGGTGTCCGTGTATACAACTCATACACATTAAAGCCAAATATAATGATCTAAATGAATAAAAAGTTTATTTTATTATTACTGGTAAACGCTTCTACATTCAGGGATATAATATTAATATTTACAAATACAGAAGGTCGTTGCTACTTAAAGGTCAGCAGAATCACGAATTAGTACCCACCTCTATTACGAAAACAATGTCAGTGTCTGTACGTTTTACTCACGATAGTGTAATAGATAAATATTATTTTCAAAAAGTTTCAATTAGGTACTCATTGTTTCGCCGTAAATACGACGCGTATTGATAACCACACATGAAACCTCTACTGGTTAGAATCTTTTCTCTGAAATGTCCAATGATTCACTTGCCAGGTTACAGCTGCTATAATTACTTTATGTCGTGCTGATTAAATTATTTTGAATCAATTAAATGTTAAGTTTGATATGTTGTGAAGTGATTGATTCGTTAAATGGTTGTTCCTGTTCACCACACTATTACGCCTGGCCGACCGCTGGCGGAGCGCCAGTCTGCTATAATTGGTGGTCGGCAAACCAGAGACAAACGGTATTCTTAGTTGCACTCGGCCACTGGCCTGCCGAAAAACATGAATGCGAGTACTAAACAAAACAAAATATATTCCAACTACTCCTTGAACTAAACTCGTTCTTGACCTAGTAAGTAGTGATGTTCAAAATAACGCTTTACCGATTCGTTTTCAAATACCATTGTAGTAGTAAAAAGTTCATTGGCCCATAATAAAAGTTTTGTTTAAAAATCAAATTAAATAAATGTCACATATGTCAAACAGTTTGTGAAAATTGGGCAATTTTGTTATAATTAATACGTTTGGTTAAATAGGAAACCTGCAAAATGTCTTTACCCTTCGGACCCCCCGTACAAGTTTCTCCATTCATTCGAGGATTAAGATACGCATTATTAGTCGCTGGTATCATGTATGGAATAACCAAACAACTTGCATATGGAGCACTTGAGGCAAGATGGAGAGAAGAAGAGGCTATTAGACAAATTCAACGAGATAAGGATTTAGCTATACTTAGAGCTAAAATAGCTAGAGAAGAACGAGAAGTCGTTCGTCAAATGGAGTCGGGAGAGTTGTTTAAGCCTGGCAGATTATAGATAGTGAATAATTTGGTTCTGTTCTATATCGATTACTTCTTCAAAATATGATAATCAAATTTCTTTCACACTTTGCACACTAAACTTGACTTTGAATGAGTTTTTATCAAAATTTATAGGATTTCAATTTTGGAGAAAAACAATATTATCACATCGCATATTGAGGTATTTTTGTGAGGGGACGGGAGATTGGTTGATTCAATATTTTATGAATAGCATTACATTAAATCCTAAACATGTTTTATTATGTATATGTTAATTTATGCGATATTTCACACTTGAGTGATGGTTCAATGGCAATGCCTGCGCCGCCCACGACTCTTGTGACTCCTATACCCTCGAAAAATTAGAAAGTATGTACCCTTACTACGATAGACAAGGGACATAGATAAAACAAATCGTTGTTAACCTTAAAGTATAATGATAGTGGTAAGAACCATTGTCAACCAATGTCATATTATCATGATAATAAATGAATAAATAAATAATAACCTGGCATTACAAAATTTGCTACGTTATTACGCAAAACAGCCGGGGAAGTCCTAGATTAGATGAAATTATTAGATAAACAAGTAAATTATACTTTATGGAGGTACGATTTTTCCTAGTTCTTGTTCCGCAGTGCTCAGCTGGGACTAATCTTTGCATCAGATGAAATGATTCACCATTTCATTATTATAACCTCATTGCTTAATTCATAGTTATGCATGACAACTAAAAAAGATGATTCGGTTCATTTAAATAACAATGCTTTCGAAACGCGAAAGTGCGCAATTAACAAGTTTTCACTGCGTCGCATCAAAGTCCCATACATAACCTATAACGGAATACGTGCGTTTAGTAAACTGTTTGTGAATTCACATGGTTATGTCGACTTTCTCTCGACGAGATTGATGGTAATGGATACTGGACAAGCGAAGCCTGTTTACCGGTCATGCTACAAGTAATTTCACTCGATTAATTGACTAATCGAGTTACCTTTTATGGGGAATTGCACGATCGAGTTTTACCTTATAAGAAAAGTCGGTAATCGGATTTGTTGGGACTTCAAAAGGCTGTAGGCAATTATTTTTTGTTGGTTTGCATGCTATGTGGTAATTAGTGAGTTTGATGCATATGATTCGCGTGTTGACCCAGCCCATGTAGTCGTTCTAAACCAGAAATTTTACAGATAAAAAAATGGATTATGTATGGTTGACCTCCTAATTATTAAACATAATGTTAGACGATAATCAATTTTTCAACGCAAGATTCGGTAATGGTGTAAACTGATGTTGAAATTAAATAAAATAATAAAAATCCAACCTTGACTTGTTTTACGTTGCAAGACTTATAAACTTTCTATACCTATTGTTGTTGCAATATTTAATTGCTTACACAGATTAGAATATTATTGATCTGAACATATTTTTTCAAAATTTTTAAAATTTCAAAATGGCTAATATTATTAGAAATCAAAAATTTTAACTGTCCTCTGTATTGTACCTATTGAATTTGTCATAGTATTGTAGAAAACAAAGATGCTTATCGCATGATAAATATTCATTAGTAACGGTGCGTATTATGATTAATTCATTCATAATAGCGTTACTGTTATTGTAATGCGTAAAACTAAGTACGTATGAGACTATGAAGCACGTGTGGATCCTTTCAACATTACAAACTTTTAAAGCAAATTGCGACTATGTCCACAAAGGAAATCGAAATATGGAAATATCTCATGGATTATTCAGTTCCATGTTAGAGACTCTTTTCTTTTGGAAGAAATACGTACTCATGTATGAAAATGTTGCACTTTAGGGTGAGTTCACAGAACCTTAGAGTGCTTTTCATGCAAATAAGATGAAACGAGTAATACAAAGCCTGTAAAAATTTAATATTTATGGCACACGCGACACTTTGATTTATTTAATCTTGAAATGATTGCTCGTGGGAGAAATGGGTAGGTCAATTGTCCACCCAAAGGTGGTCCTAAGTCATTCCATAATGTCTGGTAGACATATTTTTTGTTATTTTTTATTGTCTGGAAGACATTTTTATGAAATACGGTTCTTTAATAAAATTATACTTTACTATTTAGACATTTTCGATTTGTTTATGAAACCGACACGACTAAATCTTCGTCAACACAGAGAAACCAAATACCTACTAAGATTTTAAAAAGCTCGTGTAGAGCAGATAGAATTATAAGATGTCTATGAGTCGCTCTATTCATATACAGTGCACATATGTCTATGTTAAAATCTTTGGATATATATCATTAGGTGTCCATGTCCTCAAATTTGTACCATAAAGGCTCTATTCTGAAAAATTACAAGAATTGGAATTCCTGAGTTGTAAAGAACTCAGGAACCAACAAAAGGCATACAATTATACAAATACTCAAAAGTATATGTTTAATTGTACACTGCGCTGTTTACCACGGCAAGCGGCGACAAACCTCAGTTATTATACATACAGTTAGTTGATTAAAAAACAGTAACGTAATCGCGTCACGCTCTACAACCATCAACTATCACTAACCACTGAGCTAATTGTTACGTGTATATTTTATTCAATAAATATTTAGGGACATTTAACGCCTTCTAGCCCAAACTAAGCAAAGCTAGTAACTACAGTTACAGCATATACATATTTTTTTTTATATTTTACATTAATTAACACCAAGACAATAAAAAATTACAATGTTCAACTCAATTTTTTTTTACTCGTGGGGATCGAACCCACACACATATGCATTGCTTCAATCGGATCGTCAGTTTATTAGATAGTTTACTATTAAAAACCCAAAAGTATTTTTTTATGCAATCTCAATTTCTTTACAATTGTAGAGATGTTATGGTTTAGCCTAAACTGTCCTAATGATGGATAAATACCTCCCAAAGATATTTTTATTCAACACAAGTTATTGTTTAACGATTTATAATTATTTTGTCCATTTCGTACTTAATCAATACATACTTAATAATATGTAAGACGTATCGAAAACCAATATTCGAATAACAATTCGGTAATATCTAAATGTGCAATTGATTAATCACTTTATAAAAACTTAGCCTACCATAATTAATCAAACCATTTTTTATAAAAACTACAGGTTGAACAAGATTGTCATTCATAATCAACCGTTTATGTCATACTCTATACGCCTTTAAAGCAGAAAAAAAACTAGATTTGAAATTGCAATAACGTACACATAAATGCATATAAAATTTCCGTGAAATCATTTTTTGTCACGCAATACGGTCATTGAACAAGTTTTTCGATAAATTTAAAAGGACGGTCGTTATTACAAAAATCTAGGACAAACATTAACAAGTTGTGTAGACTTAAATATATTTACTAATTGATTGATTTTTGAGTTAATTAACTCAAAAATTTATTGACTTAGCCATTGAATGTTTCATAAATATTATAAGAGAACATTTTATTATTTTGTCTATTTTTTCGGCTAAATTTACTTTTACTTCGACGTATCGAAAGGATGGTTGTATAGATTTTATTTCTTACGTTCGATTAGATATAAAGCCTCTTTGAAAATCTGTATGGATTTCGTAGACGCAGATGTC
>LQNK01000423.1:133282-159985 GCA_001586405.1 Phoebis sennae | reverse complement strand
CGCGGCTTCGCACGCGTAGACTACAAAATTAACATAGTTGTTATAAAAATGATATTATGACTTTAATTATAAGTATTTTAATTACACGCTCGTCTGTATAATTTTAAAATTCAATCGGGAATAATATTTTATATCAATGTTTTCTAAAAACTTAACAGTAACTTAATAGTCTCTAGTAGATATATAACGAGCGCTTATTTAGAAGATTCGATGTCAAATAACACCAAAGTCATGTAGTATATGCTGTGCCCATTTTTGATAGACATTCTTGATACGCACAATGTACAAAGTTACAAACCCGGTAGTTTTACAAACAAAAACGTATCTATAATTGATATAATATAACGAGCGCTTATTTAGAAGATTCGATGTCAAATATGACGTGTTCTTATGTAATATATGACGCGCCTATTTTTGATAAACATTCTTGATCCGCAGAATTTACAAGTTTTACAAACAAAAACGTATCTATAACTGATATTATACATCATTAATTGGACCAAAATTGCATTTATTTTAACATCTGAATACTCTTGAAGACAGAAAATAAACAAAGCGTTATTGATATGTGATTCCGGTGCACCTATAATTCTTTTATCAATCTTAATACGGTGTTAACCTACATTTGATCGATTGTTCTAGAACGAATTAATTAAATTCCTAGTTCGAACCGATAACAAGAATTATAAATACTGTAGCATAAATTCAAAAGCATTCAGTTTTTCGTATGCATATTAGAAGAATTATTAAAAATTACGTAAAACGAGTAAAATTATCCAATCGTTATTTTGAAATAGAGCACATTCGTTTTGTGCCTCCGATAATAAATAACACTAAACTTGACAAGATATAGTTGACCTATCTTTATAACCGTCATTATTCTATTACCTATGAAGATGAAATCGTTCTCATTTCTGTAGTATTTTGCTGTAATTTGGAGCTGTATGTACTTACTGAAAATTACGTGTGGAACATTTGACCAGCACTCACTATATACACCTACACGTTAGACGTATTTGGATTAACTTTCTTCGGCTATTAAGTACTAACTTTTTTTTTAAATATTTGTTTCCCTTATTCTGACTGAAATAGGACCTAATAGACCATGATAATATTTATTTCAAAAATTCTACGATAATACTAATTTAAACCGTAAAACTATTTTTTAGGCTCCCACGAACCAAATATTTATTTCAATTCACCATCATAACAAGAAAGCACTTGCATCCTTTACATATCCTGCATCCTCTACGACGACATTTTGTTTTTGTTTTTGGGTATTTATGATTAAGTTCTCAAATACTTTTTACCGATTGAGAATCAAGTAAAGTTTACAACTAGTAATTAGACGTCTACAACGCCAAAGTGGTGTTCTATTTATTCTAGTTTTTACATCTTATCTCATATAGGTTTATATGCTAAATATCCTTACTGTGGATCCATATGCATGCTATGCAATAGCAATGAGCATGAGCAATGAGCATATGACACAAATAAAAGGAGACCGACTAAGAAATAAGCGCGTTATCTAGATTCCATTCAATAGAGGTCTGCATAAAACAAAAGAAATAAAATTTGATTGTTTAATTGTTTTTACGACGTAGATCAAATTTGAATGAACCTCAGTATGTTTGTATCTAAAATAACAACAAATAACAGACTTGACTATATTCAATTGGCTGAGAATTATGCGTAAAAAATAGTGTAATCAAACGAAAAAGTTTTATCGTTTGTATGAATCAATTCTGATGTGACAAGAGGTTGTACATAAATACATAATATTATTTCTATCAGGGTAATATATTTTTACACTGGCTGTTTGAATATAAATAGGGCAAATAGGAACACATAATAAAGTTGACATTCCGCGATGGTCGCCCCAAGGTCGACCACCGCCCACAATCAGAATTAATATTTGAGTCATTTCCTAACAACACGTATATATGCCTCGGCAGATTCAACTATAATTTATAACAATAAAAGTCTACATCAAAGTCTTCTTCTTGATGTAAATATTTCATCATTATTTCGCAATAGTATAAAATGCAGACGTTTTAAAAGTCATTGTGACAGTTGGGATGTTCAAGCGTGTGATGCGTGAAATGAGAGATTGCGTCGGGTTATAAATATGTATTGGTTACTCCCAGTTACCATTGTTGTGTATGTTATGCGAAGATATTAAAATCTTTCTATTCACTAACTGCAAAAGTAGGTTAAGTATTATAATCGAGATAGTACTTTGTTGAATACAGATAACGTCAAAAACAAGTTGCCACCATAGACACGACCACCACTTGGATTCACTTTTTGCGATGGTAACTATTTTTACTGATATGTCTCATACCAAGAGAAACGTTAAATATATTCAAAAAAATAATTCTTTCATGTTTGAATCTGTATCCGTCTGCTTTAATTGAGAGCAAAGACCTAATTTCGAGGTCAGTTGTCTAGGACAAGCGTTAATTCGCTTTGCCCAAAATATAAATAAAAAACAAGGAATAATTTATGAGGACAATGACTACACATATCGTGTAAGTTTGCTTCTTTTAGTCTTAATTTACGATTTCATAAGCATACGTAAGTTTGCGTGATTTAAAATATAATTTTGTTTTAAGATATTTAGTTATACATTTTAAATTATAATATTGAAATAAGAAAACATGTATAACATTAAATAAAAAATACCCAAATATTTAGGATGTTTTTGAAATCGCATCGAACTCTTTAGCTTTGTATTTGTTGTAATATTACTTTGTCATTACATTTTTTTACCAAGTTTAATTAAAATAAACGACCCTGTCATCAAATAAATTTGTCCAGAATAAGATGTTCGGAAATTAAAATGTATGAAATATAAATTCGTCGTATTTACATGAATGTTTTTGACCGTAACATAACCGTTATATTAAATGTATTAAGCTGTTATTAATTTGATTGCGCTGGCGTCATGTAGTCGAATGTGTTTGTACAATATAATACTAATGTTGATGTTGTGGCGCAGATTTAGCTGGGTTTAATACTTGTGTGTCGACTTACTCATTTCATTTGACGCAGCGGGAAATGCTATGGAACATATAGGTTATAACTTTTAAACTAAACTTAAAATCAAGTACTTATATCAAAACTGATGGTCGAGTATATATTTTGTTATTTTACAGCGGCTTAGTGCTGGTACAAAATGTTTATATTACAGTATAATTTTAATGAAGGAGCAGTGTAAACAAAACAAACTAAAAGTTAGATTAAGCGTCACGGAGCAGATTTTAGTTGTGATTTTAGCTTTTATTAAATTTTAATTTGATATTAGTTAGTTATAGAAATAAACATCAATATTTACATGATTATTGGTATAAGATAAACATTATATAAACCAGGTTACGCGAGAAAAAGAGACGACTCTACAACATTTGTAATTATTATATTAGTATGTTTAAATCACACAGAATGTATGTAGAAATGTCTACAGATAATACCATTTGCATTATCGACCACTGACCTACTGTTTATAAGATAATGACTGTGCAAAATTGCACACTTGACTGCTAATCTCATTCTACTATATTCCTTTCCTTAATTCTTATTTACTTAACCTTGCATTTGGTCTATTTTTAGAGCATACTTTTTATTTGACTTCCAAAAATGTACCTATCTCGCGGGGCGAAGCCGCCCGAGCTATTTTCGAATCAACCCGAAGTCATTCTATAACGTTGTATCTAATGAACATTGTAGAGCGACTTTAAACTTTGTTGACTCACACGAGAGTTCTTTTTTGTCTGAAGAGAGCTATACGAATGTTATAACTATATATTTTCTTTTGTTTTTCTAAACTTTGTTGTAGCTATTGAACCCCGTCAGTTTGATAGAATGTGAGAAGTTATTTATCGAGTTCTAAATTTTTCGATGTTACGACGTCATCCGCATCAGTTTGTTGTCAGACTTTATTACATTTACTTATATTTAAATCATTTTAGACACTTTTTAATTAATAACACTTTCAAATCCTTAAGCTTATACCTTACTTTGATAAAATGCGTGTTAAATCTGTCTGAATTGTGAATTCATCATCATGATTTCTTGTCACATCTACATTCGTACATTGAATTTATCTTGCCTAGTGTTTTAGTTAAAGCTTTACTGATAATATATGCATGGAAATGGCTTAATGGCATAATGCACATAATCCTGCCCCTATTGATAAGAATCAATCAATTATTGACAAAAGAATTGAACCACAACATAATTATATTTGAATGATCTAATTTTAAATTTATTTTGCTAATTTTAATCCCATTGTTTACAAGTGTTCAAGTTTTATATCTATAAAAAGACCGCAAAAACTGACATTTATCCATAGCAATAATTCGCTTTGGCAAACATAACAGCGTATTTAGTTTGTTTGTCGCAAGCAATTAGCACTTTCGCGGGCTGTCATCGCGCCTGTCCAGTTCTGACGAAGTTTTATGAGTACAGTGAACCAGAAAATTTTTATATTTGACAATAAAATCATCCTTATTCTTTATATTATAATTGAAGTGGATACCAGCATTTTGATAATATTAACAAAGCTTTATGAAAAATCATTCTCACTAAAGGAGAAAGCTGTTAGATAGGTAAGTTATTAGGTTATACAAAAACGTGAGAATCTTTCTCGCCTTAAATTGCATAACTAAGAAATTAAGAATATTAGGTATTAAAACCTTGCATAATCGTTTCATGAAAAGCTTACTAAGAGTGTTGATTTGATAAACTGTAGTAATTATCTGAAACGGCGAAGAAATTAAGAGTGAACTAAATGTGGGAACAAATAAATTTTTATGATTATTATAATGGCGTGAAGTCAATCTATGCGCCAACTATTGCCGTTTGGCGTTGACTTGTAAAGATGATCCGCGGGCTTCGATTTTGTAAACATGTTTTCTGTGCTTTTTTATTTTTGAATAATAAGATACTTAAAACAGACTTATAAAACGTCTTGTGTTGGTTGGTCTTGTTTTTTATAATGAAATTATTACATAACATTAAAGAATTTTCTCAGCATTTGTCAGGTAGAAATCATGTCTAATAGTCACTTCATAATACATATTTATGTCATCAGAATTGAAATATTTTAAATTATCAGAAAAGGCTTAGTTAATTTTTGCAATTAGTAAAAATGTAAAATTTTAAATTATACCCTATACACCCGAGTTGACTGAAATAATGATATTTGAATGCGTTAACTTAAAGTACATAATATGAAAAAATATAAGGAACTATAGACTATAGAAGTATAGATGCATAGTCTATAAATCAGATTGAGTTGCCAAAACATAACATCACTATAATTTCGAAAGCGCAAAGTCGTCTGTGGCCCGTGGAGTGTGCTCCACGATAAGTCGATAAGCCGTCATGAGTCACGATGCGATGTCACGTTAATTGTGCCATCCATATATCATTATAACCCAATAAACCTATTCATACATAATATCCATGATATAAATGTGAAACTGTTTCGGGTCTTTAACTGGTATCGGTTACTTTGATTTGTTCGAAAACAGTGTTCAATTTTTATCCTATTCCACATAGACTTAGTTGCAGGCGCGGCGTAAGCTGGCGTGCAAAGCGTGCACCGAACGCGGGCGGTAAGTTCCAAGTGTTAGCAATTTTGCTTTAATTATTAATTTATCTTAAATATACATTAAAACCTTATTTTCAGTAACCTGCCTTAAATAACTGGCTAACTATTGCAAGTTCGGCGATTAAAAGGCAATCCGGCATTGTGATTGGCCAATGCGGATTGCCGCGCTTTTGGACTCTTGTTTTTTCGGCGTGGTAGAAGGAAGATGCAATTATTGTGAGAGCGTAATAAAAGTTATTGAATATTGTGATAAATGTAATTAATATAGAAACATGTTAATTATACGATGTATGTACTAGAAAACGAATTGTATCAATCAAACACAAGGGGGCGGCAAATTCAGCTAAGTTCCATAAGACTAGCGACGCATCAGCCCCAAACTTGTTTTATTTTAGAGTGGGCAATAACTGCAAAATGCCGTCCCCGCTCGCTATCATCATGTCAGCGAAAAAAATGATATTGCAGGCGGTGAGGGGGGCCTGCTTAGATGTAGTTGTTGTAAGTAATTGTAATTTCAATATTTATACATGTTAATTACACATACAAACAATGAAAACGAATATTGGTTACTGCTTCATCGAAATTGATTGAAATTTTATTCAAATTATATTACAATATGTACATACATGATTCCAATGAATCTATCCAAAAGAGTAAAGAAACGAAATCATTTAAATAAATACAATTGATAGTTCACGTATCAACAAATATATTTAAAAAATCTACTTCCGTATGGAAGTTTTAAAAGCTCGAATTGTTTTGAGTCACGATGATATTTTGATTTTTTATCATTTTTATATGATCTTGACGAGAAGTTTAAATTGTTTTAAGTACATTAGCCAGTACGTTATTCCCAAAGTTGTTAACGACCGCTTCTATGATATCCATATGTGTATCAAGTATGAATATATTTAAAAAAGTAACTCTTTATATGAGTTAATTATATTATATATATAAATATTTGCACACACGTTTCTACGAAACTTCCATGTAATTTCTATCAAGAATACAAGAAACAGAAAAAGGGGAAAATTGCAGTCGGGGTCGACGCTCGCCCGCCCTCAAACCAAATGTTTATATTCGTGGTGAAACTATGCTGGAAATATACAAGACATTCCTCAATACTTGCTACGCTGATTGTACGCGCCTAACCTACTTGCAATCGCGATGAGTGAAATCTCGTAAAAAATCTATATGACATTTTAGGAATAAGACAACTTTTTCTGTAACAATTGCTGAGGCCCAAGATACAGGCTAGTTTGGGTCTCGCTGACACAGCTCTTTGAATTGAATTACAATTTAATTTTAAATGTAAGACTGAAATTCTTTGCTTTTCAAACTGGTAATAAAGACAATTTATAATTATTACTTATGTCTACGAAACAATATCGATAGATGCTATACCTCACTATAAATATAATACTATATATTTATAATATAACATCTGAACTCTGTTTACACCAAATATTTGCACACACGTTTCTACGAAACTTCCATGTAATTTCTATCAAGAATACAAGAAACAGAAAAAGGGGAAAATGTAGGTATCTATTTCAAAAAATAATCGTACTAAAAGTCTTTATTATGTTTTATGACTATTAAACAAATCGTTGATTGCTATATGTAGATAATTTAATACTATGTACGAATGTATCGCTTTAAAATATAAAATGGGATTAAGATTGTTTACTGATACTAGTGTATTATTAATTTGTCTGAAGGTTACTACTCATTCTAATACTCATTCTATTCTTCTAGGTTTAATTTGTATTTCTTCTGTGCTATTTTAGAGGTAAATAAATGAATTTTGTCTTTGTCTCCTTCTACTTGAAGATTTTCGATAGTTTGTACAATTTAAAAAGCTAAAGTGTTTCAGTACAAATGGATACATCTTTCCAGCAACAGTCAATGTTTGAATAATTCATACTGTTCCATTAACACAAGACTTCTAGTTTCTAGGATTCCGTACTTTCAAAGGAATAAACAGAACCCTTATATATGATCTCTTCCTTGACCGTAAGTCCGTCTGTCTGTCACATAACATATGAAATTTCGCTTTATATAAAATGGGTCTAATTTTGTTTAAAACTCTTACAGCAGTAATCCATAATTTCATGGAGTATTTACAATGTAATGAATTTGCGTCTCGAGGCTGGTCGAGTTACTGCAGTGTTTTTAGAATGTAGAACAACTCAATAAATCAAAGCTTTGTTTTCCTTAGATTTTCTTCGAACCCTATTTCAGTTCAAGCGAAAATAAGCATCAGTACTAAAATAATCGAAATTTAGAATAGACATGGTATCATTGTAAATGGAGTTACGTTTTGCGTGAAATAATATTGATACCATAACATTTTTCTATTATGCTATACTTGGAATTTTCAAAATTGTAATTTGAACAATTTAATTGGTAAAAACACGTAAAGTCACAAAACAAGCCTTTTATTTTGTGGTGACTGTGAGGTGGTGTTTTTTCTTATATAAAGCAGGTAAGCGGAGCATAGCAGACATGAATGTTTGTCAAAGAGTCGCAAGAAGCTTGAAAGAAAGGATAAGGAGAGGATTAATGATGGGAAATTAGGAGAGGAATGGAAATACAGGCCCCCGGGCCTCCGCTCACCGCACGTGTTTCTTAGTGCAACAATACTGCTTCACGCCGATCTTGTGCTGGGGGAGGTGGTAACTTTACCGGTGCGAGCTTGGTCCAATCGTGCAATGCTCGGCTCCCTGCTCTTTTTTATTGCTGAAGATGTCATGCAGCAGAACTACCCTCGAAATGGGGTGGCGACACATGGATTCTAACCCGTCGCCGCTCGGGTGAAAAGACATGCCTGTGGTATTTAATTTCCAATTACAGCGTTACCAGTTATAAGTCAATTCTGCAAAGTCTTAGAGATAATTCACACCTGAGCATTACACAATGAGACGTTATAACATACTGTGTAGCATGTGAATAGCCTTTTGTACTTTTGTATCCGTCAGACAATGGTTCATTTACGCTGGAGTTTCTTGAAGTGATAATTCTGCCTCTTTCAAGCCTTTTGTATAAAAAACTTTCGCACGCTATCGAGAAAATAAGGAAGTACTTTGAGTTTGTTGTTTTGTTCCTACATCTAATCCTTCCGTTAATGGTTATGTGGCATTTTAAAGAAATAGTTAAAACAGGACATAGTGTAGTGTAAACACGATAGATACATTCTCTGACACAGTACACACTGGTTGTGTTTTACTTTTTGATGCAAATTAGCTTTTGGTATTTTAATTTATTAAAGTACTTTATAACCAACCAAGATATCTTATAACTAATTCGCAGACGGTAAAGCCGCCCAGCGAATAATTAATGTTAACTAATACATATTTTATCTCACTCCTAAAATACAACATTGAGAAACAGTTGGAATGCTCCCGTGATATAAAAATATTATTGTATACGAGCACATCCAGAATTCAACATAAGAAAATTCTGTATTTTTAGAGGTAGTTAGTCAGTGCGTCATTTGATTTTAAAAAGATTGTCGTGACATAAATGTTGCCTTCACCTTGCCATGTTCTGGCTTATATCGAAGCTTGCAGTGACATCGTCCATGACATCAAACTGCTCCACTTGTCTAAAATAAACACCTCAACAATGATGCTAGAGAGAGAATATATAGCCCGCCCGAAGAGGATGCAGGATTTGCCAAGATCAAAGGCAGGTGAAGTGAAAATTATCGTTAAATACCCGAGCGGTGCTAAATAATTCGTGGTGGCAAAAATACACCTGCGGCAGTCACGATCAAGGGCGCCCGGCCTGAATAGAATTTCCACCAATATAAGCACTTACTGATGGCGTGTGTGTCTGCTTCCTGGTAGTCGTCGTGGTGACCGTTTCCACAGTCTCCACGGTTTCCTCCACTTCTTCGCCATCATCGTCTTTGTTACTCCAAGACCCAAAGAATTCCGTCATTTTATCTGAGAGAACTTTCACAATCACCCAATTTCACACATTAATGCACATTCACCGAGGCACTTTAATATCGTTTTATATCCATTATTGAAACTGATCGCTGAAAGTATAGGGCACTTTCAGGAGAAGTCACTTCATTTACGAGCGTTTAATTTAATTGCACCGCACAGACGGCTAGAGCTGATCTTGCCCGGAATCCTACTGGAAAACTGAAATAACCGCCTCGAACAAAAACCATCAGCCAAAACATTTCACATGCACGATTATTATTAGTTGGACGATCTAGTCGAAAGAGCTAAGTGTCGCTGCGACCTTTACGCAAATAAAACTAGATTGATACTTAATGATCATTTTGCTACGCATACCGATTTGCTATTTTTTCACGCGAGGTCCTATGCGTGTCACGGAGTTTTATGTGACAGTTATTGTTATCGCTGTCGCTATTGTATGCGTTGTATGTTAAATGGATAAAGATCGACTATAAATGTCTTTGCGTGTTTAAGTCGTTATTATAACGATCTCTTCGGTCAAAGGAGCACAAAAAATCTAATTCTTCTTTCAAGCTAACATCTCTATTAATAAAGAATTGTGTACGTCCCTGATTACATTAAACTGCTTGCTACTCTAAGTACTGGATATTTAACTCGGTAACTGCTTTTTTGAGCTTTGATAAATTTTCTTATTTTGTGATGTGCCATGACATCAAGTTATTTGTCTTGTTTCTTGTCATTATTATATTATTATCGTAGGAAATTATTATATTGTCATATATTAATTTCTAAAAGCTTGATACTTTTAATATAAAATATATTGTATACAACCATCCACATTCAAAGCGTAGGCGCCGACAGCTTTCCACTTAGTATAAACGTGGCTCTTCTAACACTCCGGAATCATTCTAAAGCCTAATGAAAATCAATTTTGATACACACGATTAAAGTCTATTTTCTTTTAAACGTGCATCTTTTTAATAACAAGATTTCCTCTAATGAATTTAGGAAGAGATGTTGCATCTTTACGCCCGTTTTTTGTATGTGGGTCATATTGCCTTTAAACTTTTCATTTTAAGATTGTTTTACTCGCATGACTAAGAATTAACGTAGATTTCAGATATGGATCATTTTGATGAATTTTACAATAATGTTTCTAGTAAATTTCCACATGTTTTAAAGTAACTCACACGCAAAGTTTCGTATTTATAAAAATAATTCGTATAAAAGTCGTCAAAACTCACGTGATGTGTCTAATATGATTTGATCTGCGCCCATTTCCCGCACTGACGTCTTTCGTCATCCAAGGTGACTTACCTGTAAATCACAAATTGAATTAAAACCGCCGTATATCAGATAAATAGCAATTGCTGACGCAAGCTTAGTTAATATTATTAGTACTTCGCTTGGACAACGTGGTCTTATAAACGAAGATGTTCTTTCTTAGAAATTATTTGTTTATAGATTGCTTTGAGCTTTTCAAAACTAAAAACATAGTTTACTCATAAAAGTACTTCCTTGTTGTACCTAATAATATATGTATAGTAAAAATTGTAATAGACAGAAGGAGGATAATGTTTTATATATGCATGCGTATATTTATTTGTATGTCCATTTCTTTGGATTTTGACATGTGAGGTGTTGTAGGATTCATTTACTAGATTATTTACTCTGTGGTAGGATTTGTTAGACTTGTGGTAGTGATATAAGCAAGGGGAGGGATAGATTTTTTCATACATAATTCAATGGAGTTGTTTCTTAGATAATTATAACTTAAGCTTGTTATTTAACTCTAAGGCTTAGGTACTGAAGTGTAGATGTTAGCAACGGACATTTAAAAACATCTTACGGTAAGAAACAGCAGCATACAACATTAATATTAACAAGGTTTCTTTTCCACGGAAACTATTCACGCTAGAAGTTTATATTTCACTTGGAAATCTTTTAGAATGAGGTTTGGTGAGTTACGCATGGTAACAACTTTGTAGGTCATGATAACAAAACAAACTAATTCTAATTTTGTTTGTTATTATATCATACTTTATGCTAATTTTATGGGACAAACAGTTAACACTTATAATGAGAGACGAAATTGTTTTGTAAGAATGCGTAACACCAATAAAATTTAAAATGACATTGAATGCTATAAATAGTTGATTTAGAATCAGATTGTTTTGAACTTCTGGCATGTTTACAGTTATAACTAATATTATGTAAGGTGTGTTTAATAAATAAATAAATTTTAAATAAATAATAATGAAATATATTTTTTAATTTATGCTAATGATAAATAATAATCAAGCTAATAATACTTACGTGTAAATCATATGACTTACGACTTTTAATACCACTTTCCTTTTAGGAATAGGTACCTATAATTTCATATTTAGACATTTATTAACTTTCTATCATAAATTGTTACACGCTTTCTATTTCAAAGATCGTTTTCTAAAAATGACACATTATTATTAAAATAACTTTTAACTTATTGGTATAGCTCATAGTACTGCTTTATTTTTAAATTGATAAATACATATTTGTCAAATCAAAAAGTTATAGTTACAAAATATGAAAATAGCCAAGAGTAAGATAATAAATTATATGATATTGTTTTTTTTTGTAGTGTTGTTAATAGAACGAGAATTATTTTAATAAAAAGTAATCATAAATTTGGTTGTTAGTATTCTCTCTTGATTAATATTAATGTTATATAACAATTGATAATCTTATGTAATCTTTCTGCTCGATTTCTTTACATATAAAACTGGCATTTTTAACAAAATCTAGAAGACTATAAGTTTCTAATGTCACTATGTGATTTTATTGATCTTGGCCATAATTTTCATAACAAATGGTTCGTGTAAGATTCATGTCATTTTAAAACCTCTTACACGTAAGTAGCATTTTTAAATAGATTTTGCGAACTAGCATTAAGTAATTATTTTTCAGTCCGTAAAAATGGTACCACATAAAATTAAATCCATAATAAAATTTATTGATAGGCATTCTTTTTTAATTCCTCCTTTCCGATTGTTTTCTAAAACATGAAGACATTTTTAAAACATTTCATAGTTTCAAAAACATTGTGCTTTCAAAATAAATACCTTAGGTTTTTTAGGCATATAATAAATTATACGCACAATTGTCTTCTCTTAACGTAGGGACAAACAATTTATTTGCCAAGTTGTTCCAGGAAACAATAATGTCCCTTATATTACGTTTTAAAACTAACATCTAAAGTGCAAGACAGATGTTATTTATCATTGCAAGTGTGCATACACGCCGCGTCTATTTACGACAAATAGGAAGTAAATAATCGTCACCAAACGGGTATCCTTGTATATAATTAACAGTTGTTGCCTTTTGGCGTTGGCGCTCGACTGTATGAATCATTTCGATATGTACTACCACATAAAAAATTACTTTCTTATACTGGACTACGTACTTTGGCTAGCCGTATTAAAGATCTACATAAAAGTTGTTTAATTAGGTGGGAACAGCTTATTATTAATTATAATTTTCCTAAAATTAGCGCACTAATATACTTTACGACACGCGAGACTAATAATAAAAATCTCATCAAAATTTTTATATTTAAGTAAGTATGCAGCGATTTATTGTATTGACTGTACAAAATTTTCACGTTGAAACCGAAAAGCCGCTGGTATACAATTTTTAATTTTTTTAACCTTGGCTTGTTGTTTCACAGTCGCGTCTGAATGGAGCATTTTAATATTATTTCTATGACTCAATCCGCGAACTTTGCTTGCGTAAGCTTTTGTTGTGAACGAAGGTCGACTAGCGACATCTATCGCAAAGATGAGTAAAGTGAGGACGGGTTTGATTCTAAACTTTATACTTCGACTCAAACCTTGAAAAATTCAACTTTAAATATTTTTATTATATTATTGCTATAAATTAATGATTTCATTAATATTTTCGTAATTTTACTTATTTAAACTTTATGAGTTTATGTGAAGAAGAAATCTTTTTCAAATATTATATTTTTAGTAAGTTTCTGTATTTTTTTAAAACAACTTAATTATTGTATGTTATTAGTTATTACTCTATAAATATATAACGTCTTTTATTAGAATAAAACCCATACTAAAATGAACTTAGCGACTTAGGAACAACGTCACGAAACTTCAACGCATAGAGCGCATCGATAATCGGAAACAATAGCTTGCCAAGTGCCAATAACCTTTGTCGCTACATCTATCAAATGTTGTCACGAGTCACGATACATTCATATTTCCTTCGTGCATGTGCAACACGAAGCTTCAATGGCAAAATCATTAGTATAGTTTGTAAAATTGTATATGAATAAGTTTGTATGCTTTTTCATCCCTAAAGACTCTAGAAAACTAAATTATACAAGTTCAAAAATAAATACTTACAAAACGGCATTCTACAAAATTTATTTTAATATATCGATATAGGACCTTCCACTAAACGACTGTTTAATTTATAATTATATTGACTTATTATTGTTATTTTTATGATGCATAAAATTGCATGTAACGAAATGCTTTATAATCTTAATGTAAGTGTGTAAAGTACAATCCTAGAACCTACGATCTGGAAAAATTAAGGCTTATGTGAATACATTACATAATTTCTTCCATTCTCGACTGTATTTACCTTACATATCTTATAAAGACTGCCATTAAAAATAGTCATTGACAAAAAACGACTTCTTCTCATCGCGAAGCAAAAAACAAAACATCTACAATCATGAAATAAATACCTATATGAAAACCATTAAGCGTTCTACATGATTTGGAGTTACACAACAAAAAACCTAACAATAGCAAAAGTCAGTTATACTTTTCTAATTATCAAGTCTATTGTTTTAAGCCAGTGATGTGAATCCTGTATTATATGTTAATATCACAAGAGAAAGTAACTGTTAAGAATAACAAATAGGTACGGTAAAGTTTTTCCCTTCATTAAAGTCAGGTCACGTCTATTGAGTCACGTTTTGCATGGCTATAGGGAATTACCTAATTTAATAGAGCACGCTTTTATTTTCATTTAATTGAAGATTTTGTTCAGGTAATTCAATTTATGTACAAAGGGATAAGGGAGAGTATGTGTAAGAATGTACAGATAAATCTACAATCGTTTATATATAATACTTTTTTTGCTTTTAACCACAATTCGTGTTCACTGTAATTAAATGCTTAAGTCAGTTTTTCTAGTAACAAAGAATACAGTAGGAAGCATGGTGTATCATTATAATTATTAAATCCTTATAAGAAAAGCGATCCTGTGTGAGATTATAAGTTTCAAACATTTAATAGTCAATCATAATGAGATAAGCGACGTGTAATTAACAAAACGTATCCGACACGTAGGTTACGCGTCATAATGAGTTGTAGTTTCGTGAAATGTATGAAATCGTCACAGTGTGGGCAGACGAAGTATGCCAAAGAATCTTCGACTAGGAAGTGCTGTTATCGATGCATGGTGAAGGGAAAATCCTTGTAAATGACGGTAACATTTAGACTTACAAATTATTACCTATCGTTTGCGTCAGAAACCAAATGTTTTGTACTGTTTTATATTTAATACGCAAATTCATGTTGTAGAGTTATTATGGAAATTTTATATTTTGAATAAGTTCAAAGCTCGTGGTGGCTCGCAGCTTAAGTAATATTTTGTTAAATGTATATGATACGACATCGATGTACGTGTCCTAAAAATGTTGTTTAGGTTAGGTGGGGTCATTCGAAGAATCCGAAGGCCGCTATTTCAGTTTCAGCGTTGCATTTTGATTCGCCAGGTATATAATTTATGATACGTCAATTTAGTTTATTGAATGGACTTTCAGATTTCGCAACATCGCGTCTCTAATTTGACGGACAGTTGAGTGGGCGCAGAAACACTCGTATAATTAATAGCTAATTGGGCCCTGTTGTCGCATTATGCAATATATCGAAATAGATTAGCGTAGATTATAAATAGGCCTTTGATAGTTCTCAAACGCAGCGGTCTATAAACCTTTCATCGAGTAATGATAGACCAGTTAAAACAAAGGTAACGCAAACAGATGTATTGTTGTACATCCTGTTTTTGTCTTTATCATAGCGTAACGTTTCGACCTAAAAATGGAACATGTACTTGAATGCTATAAGCATAGAAGATAACATCTTCAATAACTTCATATTTTGTATATGTAATTGGTTTTGGGTATAATTCATGTTTTCTGTTTGTCTTTGTTTTACTCAATAGACTATCTTATAAAGAATATAAAGTCTAATTCACCTATACTGTATATAACCGTAATTATAAAACAAATCCGGAGTGGGTCTTGATTGTAAAATCAATATTAACGCAGTGTACTTTTGAGCACGAACAAAACGCATGCATGCTACACTTATTATATTTTTGCCACCATTATATCACGTAAATGCTAAAAAATAAGCTTCTATGAAATAATAGTTTTGTAAACGTGGAGGACTGTCTGTTATTTAGCGGTACATATTTTACATTTGAAGTATACTTGACGAGAAAATCTCCCTCGTTTTCAAGGGTCTTTTCATACAGACCCTGAAAATAGGGGTAGGAATTACCGACACCCGCTCTTGCCTCACATATCTATGTATATAGATGTGCTACTGTGCAAAAGCGTCTCGTTTTTCTATGGTAAAGAGGTACACGTTATAAAAGTTTGGAAAATCTTAAAGACTACGTAACTTTTCAAATAAGGAAAACAAACACCAAAAGTATCTTTCCCCAAACAAAGATAACATGAAAATGAATTATGATTCACAATTGGCATTGTGAGAAGAGTTATTCGAAGCGATTTGTCATCCCACTAATGTTTTATTAACAAAAAAGTCCATTGGCCGACCTCGCTGAATCATTAATCCCGGCTGCATTTGGGTCGCACATTAAATTGTTTCAGCTTGGTATACGCATTTGCTGCTTTATACTATGTGTAAGTCGATGAAAACTAAAACATTTTAGAGAGTGACTAATCGTGTTCAAAATGCATGTAGTTAACGACATGTGACACTTTTGTCGATTCGTAAAAAATTGACGATTATGTAGGTACGTAAAAAAGTAGAAACTTTTTGGAGATTGATATCATCAGCAATATTGCGACATATATCCTACGCTTCTTTGTTAGGAACAAATAATAACAACAATGGATATTCCAAGGAACTTAAAGCAATGGTAACGTTTTAGATTTTTCAAAAAATTGCTATTCTTGCAATTTTTTGAAAAATCTAAAGCAATTTAGACCAACCAGTCTGTATGGCTATTGGCCTACGCAATATTTCTTATGTTCAAAAAAATTGAGAATTAGGTGCAGAATTAAAAACAAAGACTTTTTTTCTTACTAATTCAATAAAAAACCCAGAATAAATACATTTAATGAATTTGTAGATAAATTTGCAAAATATATTAATTCAAGACATTGAACACACATTAGCGCGTAAATATTTTTATTCATATCATAAATAACTTTTCGGGCGTTGCCCTAGTTGTTGACAAGAAATTAAAAGCATGTCGTTTTATAAGAAGAGAAGATTGGTCTATTTTCGCTTGAAGTTAATACGTATTTATAGAATATTGAGTATAGAAGCCATGTGGGTGCTTAGGGTGAGTCACGAGTCGATGACCGAAAGGGGCGGTTATACAGTTTCATTGAAACAGCTTTTATGAAGTTTGTTTTATATTCACGTGTGTGCATTTCCTTTGGCTCAAGATGAAAGTTGTATTTGTTGATCCAACGTTTTATTGGATTACAAAGAGCACATATTAAGTTTTACGGTATTTGGTTATTAGTGATGTCAAATATAACAAAAAATGTTTGAAACAGAAAACATTGCCTTTTTCGATTAAACTACTTAGTTTAGTCACAAAATATGATGTTATATGCAAACAATAAGGTGACATAGGGCATGAGGCGTCATATTCTCAAGATCCTACTATTTTGTTTCGTATTGGTTGTGATGTCAAATTGGATTAACGTTCGCAATATTCAGTAACTAATTCAAAATTAAATTAA
Source organism: Phoebis sennae (assembly GCA_001586405.1). Lineage (NCBI taxonomy): Eukaryota > Metazoa > Arthropoda > Insecta > Lepidoptera > Pieridae > Phoebis > Phoebis sennae. The sequence goes on along the minus strand of LQNK01000423.1, from coordinate 142,410 downwards.
ATACATCTGGTATGTAGACCCGAATTAGATTACGCTAAGCAATTAATGCCATTATACAAAGCCGATATGTGTTAGCTGACTTAAATGAATACTTTTTATCCCACTAATTTCATTAACAACTGAAGACGCTATGTTAACTTTCAAAAAAGAAGTTATTCGAGACATATTTGTTTTAACTTCAATTAACATTGTTATAGAAAATAAATTAAGTTATGGTAGAAGCTAATCATTTCATAAAATTTTTCGTAACAAAAGAATATACTTTATAACACTGTAACTATTTATTAGTGCACATTTTTATCGTTTCACTAATACTTTAGTTCACCTGCATTATTAGAAACTAAAAAAGTAACAAACTCCTAGCCAAACCTCTTTATTTAAGAGTAAATGTAGATAAACTATTGTATATTTTACTATTAAAACAGACAATGCAGTGATCACCTCGACATTGGTGCGCGGGCGTCCCGACGAGCTATTTCTGTGCGCCTACGTTTTTCATTTTCAGTCACTGCGACAAAGTCTCATAAACAAAAGGCAAGCGTTTAGTTGCATAATTTCGTTCGCTCGCATTTCATGGGATATAACAATATTCGAAAACAAAGATCATATAGATATTGACAATTTTTTTTCTGTACTATTATTTCTAATTCTAAAGAGGAAAGATTTGTTTGTATGTATTGAATAGGCTCCGAAATTACCGATTTAGATGAAATTTTGTACAAACATTCTTTGAAAATTCAGGAAAGACATAGGAGAGTTTTTATCCCGAAAATCCTACGGGAACGGGATGTATACGCAGGTGAAACAGCGGAGCTCAGCTAGTTTTTAATAAAGAATTATTCTACACCTATCATATTTGTAAACGTTTTGCAAAGTCCTTTAATTTTGTCTAAACTTTGGTGTAATGCTGAATGAATTCATATTGTTACACTCGTACAAAATATAAATATATCCGTATGACGCCATAAAGGATTTTAAAAGAGCTTAAAGTACTGAGATTATCCAAGGATGTGTTTATTTCATTATATTTTAGAGGATTTAAACTATCTATACCCTGAGCCCTGATTTGATGAGTAATGTATCCGCCCTTAAATCCTGTTCCAAACAGAAAGACTTAACCTTAATCAACAGTACAAAATATATTAGGGTTAATGGTTTCCATTGTTTTACGATGGTCTACCAGGCATGAATAAGGCGATTAAGGAGTGTTGATAGTAAATTCCTGGAAAAAACTAGACATTGTGAACAATACTCAAAAGAAAAAATTAAAAGGTTAGTTTGAGCCAAGGGTACTGTATTTTTATAAAACACTCTGTCATGGGACTACATTAAACATGCCCTGTATTAATACCTTATAATTGTTTTAAAGTAGTGCAACTATTCAACAATATTTATCGGAGTCAAAAAACCTATCAACATTTCTTTGCAAGTTGTTTACAATCCTTAAAAACATTTAATGTGCAATAAAAGACTTATTTTAAAAGCAAGGACAGTTTTATACAGACAATCTTTCTTATACGCAAGAAGTCGTGTTTACCTATTACTATGTGATTTTTATACATGTAGTGGCAGCAATACAAGGCTTAGAGAATTCCTGAAGGAGTTAAATATAAGCGTTTATTGAAAATTACTTGTGTGTTTGTTTTATTCTATATCTTCGAAAAAGTGACAATCGATCTGGTTATTTAACTACCATTATTAATATTCAATGATTTTTAACCGACTTGTAAAATATCTGACTTCTCAATACGTATGGTTTTCCTTTTTATGCATTAAACCTGCAGATATGCAAATCATCTAAAAACGTCTCAACAAAATCTTGGTAATGTTTAACCTGATTTATCGACTGATTACAAATAAAGTAAAAAATAAAGTCGATGTTAGTATAGGTGTTTTATGACATGGATAAGAAAATTTATTAGCAAGCAATTCCGCAAATATACGTCAAATGCTTTTTTTTTGTAGCATTGTACAATAACGTTATACTGTGTAATTCTTCGACGATATCTTACCAATGTAAGACCTTAAAATTAATAAATAATTGGTATTGATGGTAACTTATATTTTAATGACATATTCGAAGACAAGCAACGTGTATCGTGCGTAACAACGGACGTAAATAGGACTGTAATGCACGTATTTGATGACCTTCGGAATATTCCTTCTGGATAATCTCTGGTCAGTGATCAGTTGAGGTTTTATAGGTACTCAACTAAAGCAATAAAGAATATTGTAAGGGAATACGTTGACTATGTATCTTTTTGTGAAGTATGTGTGTAAGGTCAGAAATTTTGTTAAAAAAAATTCTATCAATAATCCTTTTATATTATTAACTTATAATATCTGTCTGCTTTACTGTTCGGTGATGTCATTGGATAAAACCTAGCAAAAAGAGAAGCTTTATAGACATCAGTAAAATATAGAGTAGGTAATGAAGAAGAGATCGATCATAATTGTTTCTAAGAAGGCAACGAATTGTTATTTTTATGCATTAGTTTACTTTATGTTAAGAAGAAAATCACATTTTGCAAAAAGGTGCTCACTGTCACGGTCAATCTTTTGCTATACATTTATCGCGTTTTTTGATAATTATGCGTATCCCAACTCAACAGATGTCAAATATGTAGATATTTATTAGTGTATGTATTGGGATGTTTGTATCTCTGAAAACTACACTAAAAGATCGATGCGGATATGAATTCTGTATGCTCAAAGAATGTAATAAATCTTGATCTCTACTGCCGCCAAAACCAACTCTTTCGTTCCATCTAGATCCCTAGGGTATTGACCAACGATAAAATCTGGCTAGAAAAAGCGATCGTTCAATGTTCGATGGTTGACCGAATTCGCGTGTTAATTCCCCGCCAACGATTTGTCCGTCCAGTTTTAATTATATCCGCTGCGTTCCATTTTCGCGCTCGCAAACCAACAGTGCGTTGCGTTGCTTCCGCGACTCGACGCCATGGTGATCGGTTGTCGAACTAACATGAAAAAACAAATATATGACATATAATTTTCTCGCGTAATGTCCACGCTAATTAACTTTGAAAATTGACACAAAGTGCAACAGAATAAAGCGATGTGTTCGTGGAATAATGAATTTACACGGTGTTATTCTTGAGTTAGTAGTGGACGCTGGAGTGCGATCAAACGGATGGGATGTTGTGCTTCTGTTAGTCAATTAGGTAAAATCGCACTTTGGCAGGCTTCCCGACCAGTTGTTCGACTTGTGTGTTTTGCGCGTTTGATTCGAGGAACGGAACAGCGCACGTACACATCCTTATTTGGACTGTAATGCACCGTTTTATTTATGTACTCTGATTTAGGATAGATGATGCGTATTTTGTTAACAATAATTCTAACAATATACTATTGAGAGTGGGAAATGTCAGCACAACATAAAAACGTATCCGTTTGACACCTAATCGACAAAGTCGTCTTCAGAATTTGATCACTATTCACGTCACATTTGTTGTTTACAGATTCAAGAAAGCTCGTCATTCAATCAAATATTACAAATTTACATTGTATTTGTATACAAACTGAAGTAAATTGTTGCCAAGGATTATCTCAAAATAAATAACTGAACTTCATTGTTAAATTCCACAATAATCCATTCAATCAATCAATATTACGCAGGAGAGCAATAAAATAACATGTTCAGTTTCGTGTTTACTTATGAATAAACGTATGACTTGTACTATTAATAGAAATTATTTTTCTGCGAAAAATAAGCTGGCCTAGTTGCGAGCTTTTCGGTATTTTTCAAAATTCAAATTTTTCTACTGCAAATAAATAGACCAGTGATATAAACAATACGTAAATATGAATTAAAATTATTTCCTGAAGACGCAATTTATGCAGTAGATCATTCAACCTATTGTCTAGACATAGCTAATTAAACTTATGTCCTCGTATCCATTAAACTCACAATATACACAAGTCTTTGATCATATAAGATGTATCAAAGCTTCTTGAAAGGTCTTATTTTTAAATAGTCCATAAAATTAATCTCTTTACAAATGCGTTGTTTGAGCTTTACATGCATACTATCTCGGAAAGGCAAAATTGGCAGATACTCAATGGCCTGGTAAACTCGTTAATGGTTTCAAGAAAATGTATCAGGTCGTGACCTCGTGCCTTTGTCTTTTAAGTTTATTGTGGTTCTTAAAACTCATTCTTTATAGTCTGCCTCTGATACTTACAGGACTTATAAATTTTGAAATAACACAACATATAAACGACAGCAATTTTAAGAAAGTTAATCAAGTTTAAATTTTATAATTGTTTAAATAAATCGTTGTGCGACAAGGCTTTTTTCACGTAGTTGAATTATTGAAACTTTAGTTTATATCTACACTAATATTATAATGAAGAAAACTTTGTTTGTTCGTTTGGTTGTAATGAATAGGCTCTACTGGACCGGTTCTACTGCTCTGCTATATCGATTTGAAAAATGTTTTCACCATTTGAAAGCTACAATATCAGTGTAAAAGTGTCTTAAATATCCATATAACGTGTAAGATTTTAACACACTTCGATTACTCACATCTTTTATATTAAAATTTAAAAGATGTAAGATAATACTTTTTCCGGTATCAACACATTTGATGCATTGTTAATTATTTTTTCGGCTGAGACCTGAGTGAACGAGAGACCATCAAATATATAAGCATGATTGAGAAATCATTGATAATTTTCTTTCACGCTTTTAAACAGACTAAACTATAACTTGACGTTGTGTAACCTATATTGTGATGATTTAGTCAAATAAAATATTATATCCATTGTTCACATAAGATTCAAAACTTATTGTATTGATATATTGAGTATAGCAATGTTATGTAAATTATATTGTTGTTATGTAATGTACCCTTCGAAGATACGGTCGAATCTAAAGCGCAGTTTAAAATTCCGTCAATTTTGAAAGTAAAACAATCATTCAAAGTTTAGCGAAAGTTATTTTAAATAGGTAAGCATTTAATTTTATTACAAAAAACTACTTTTATTCTATAACTTTCTTGACCATAAATAAAAAATATTTGACCGATTTGGGAAAATCAGATATAGAGGATAATATTACTGTGATTAAACGAACAAGGAATATTATTGGTACAATTTTCATAATGATAAGACACTAGCTAACGCGACACATCGTCCACTCCGGTATTATAAGATTGTTAGTGTAATTTAATTTTAACATCTATCATCTGGATGTGGGTCGTTGGAATCGGTGGAAATATCTCGACCATACAGCACTGAACGTTAAAATATTATACGGGATGTTGCGACCTTGTTATCGATTATTTACTTACTATTTTGAAACCAAAGTCATAATATTTTATTCCTGCAGTTATATTTTAAACATGCAAGAAGACTACAAATGTGCCTTAAAGATAGTATATTTTGTAAATAAACGCTTCAATCTTCATGTCCGGTTTACATTTTCTTACACCGGAAATGAAACATTCCAAAGAGTTTTGTTGTGTGCTAATACAAAAAAATATTTTTGTCAGTAGAATTTTAATAGTATCAAGTTCTTAATAGCGACATATTTACGTATTTCATCATTGAACAAAACATAAAAAAATAAAAATAATGGCATTTTTTATATCTCTCCTACGTAGGTACGTTTTCAACAGAGCATTTATGCAAAACATAGATTTTTCAGTAACTTTAATCTTTACTTCATTGTTGTTAAACAACGTTAATGTCAAAAATAAATCAAGATCAAAAAAAGTCCGGAATAAATTTCCACTTTAAAACATCTCTGGAGATTAAAAAACGGTGTAAAACACATGCGAGCTGTAGATAAGAAAGAAAACCGTTCGAGCGCAGATGAAAACATATCGTAGAAAATCCATCAAGTTTTATAACTTTCTTAGAACAAACCTACATATTATAGCACTACATTAGCATACGTCTAGAAGAAAGATGCCAAGTAAATATCTGAACATTTGGCAGTCAGCGGCACTTTTGAAGTTTCAGATAACATCAAAATATTTCTTACAGTTTGCAGTCATTATAACAAACGACGTGTTTCCACATGATGCGTGTAATTGGCTAACCTTTTTCTATTTAATTTAATGGTCACAAAAATTATCTTAATTTATTTTTTTGTTTTGGGGGTGAATCTAGATTGTGTGGTAGAAATAATGGTTTTTAAACCTCAATTCCCGATCATAAGTGGCCGAAACGCACACATTAATGCTCGCTTTCGTATTGTGAATAAACATCGTAATGTAGCAGATAAACTAGGATGGGAGCCAAGACGAAAATATGCCACGGCGCGTTTTTCCATTGGATTTTGCGCTTTGGAAACGGACAGTAGTTCCCACTGACATTAATTGTTAATTTGCTGAAGGAATGCGATAACGTGACAATGTCCTATCACTACCGCCCTTGCGTACTTGTTTCGTCGGACTTACATTACGGCTAACTAATACTAGTCGTTTTTATGACTGGCGGTCATTAAAACTTTATCATTGCATAATCAATACTAAAAATGTTTATGACGGCAAGTCTTGTTAAATGTAGAGTATGAATGTATGAGGTATGTACCTAATAGTGTGGTGGGTCTCATTCTGAATCATGTGTTGTTTGTGTTGTCTTGCAAGGTCACACGTGGTCGTGTCCGTGTCACAAGATAGGCCGATGCACACGCGTCAAGGTACGGGTGTTCATTCAAGCTTCATTTCTATTACAACACAAATTACAAGTGACACCGTGAGCACTTCCACTGACGTCGGACCTTCGCGAGCGTTTCACTGAAAACCGTTTGGACCGGCTTCCACTTGTCTCATTCCCGGAATAGGTTGGGCGGAAACCGGCCCATCCGTCAACGATTGACAAAGGGATAGGGAACGAAGAATAATTTTGAGGCCATTAGTGTTTGATGCGTTGCGCTTTCCGCGGCATGGGCACTACTAGTTCAGGATAACGCTAGTGTTTACGTCCGTGTTCACTGTCAAATGTGTTATCTGTTATGTGAGCAGGTGCGGTGGCGTCGCGTCGACGCGTGCGCGTCTATTTGTGTCGCATCGTTACATAAAGCAGTCGTGTCCTCACCTCCTCTATCTTGAGGCTCTTGCGGACCACCTTGCGGGTGACCGCGGTCTCGTATGTTTCTTCGATTGTCTCCGCCATGGTTGCGATTCGCGTGTTGCGCGGGCGTCGCGCACGGTCGTTGAGGCGGTACTGAAGAGCGCCCGGTTATTTTTAGTTTTCAGTCGCCGGTCCGTGTGGTGTGCCTGTCTCATTCGAACTTGGAAATTGGGGTGTAATAAACCCAGGACGATCGAGTAAATAATTCTCTTGCAACCTTTGTAGTCATACGATGATCTTATCACCTTCTATACTTATGTGTTACATTTGGTATATTCAAGTTTGTTAGAGCTTAATTTGAAATTAATGTATTTGACCCTTATCGATGAATAAACATTACAATTTCAGGGGACGAAGCTTATTTGAGAACAGTAAAGAAATGCAATAATGACGACGATAAATACTGAAGCAGTGACGAGTACAGTACAAAATGTATGTGTAAACAAGATGTCTTGATATAAAATGGTCGTTTGTTGCTCCGAATGATGCCGACCTTGCTTTGCTATTATGTTTACGACAACAGATTTAAAGACAGTAAAATGCATTTACATATAAAATAGGTAGGCATTTCTAAACGTAGCATTAGTTGTCCATACTTAACATTGTAAATTTTAAGGAAAAATTACTCATATCATCTTTTAAAAAAATTGTTACATATTTGAAACTTCAAAACACTTTTGTCATAAATGTATAAGACCTACGGAGGCTTACAGTAAACTTATGTGACGCTTTGAACTTGGTGATTCCACGATATATATTATGCGTGACCAATTGACCATGCTGTGTAATTTCTGAAATGCTTTATTCTTTCTTTTTTTTATTTGTAAAAAAGTAGGTAGGTAATAGAAGGTAATTCTGCAGCATAACATCACAACATCAAACATCACAAAGAGTGGGAGCCGAGCATTGTATCTACAATTAGGCTAGGCTCACACTGATGTAATTTTTAACATTGCCATCCCCCCAGCAGAATAACTTTGTACCTAGATATAATTAATATGTGGGAGAAATAAAAATACATGTTATTTTATTTCATCATTAATCCTCTTCTTATCCCCTCCCCTTCTTTCAAGCCGGCAATGCAACTGCGACACTCCTCTGTTTGCTCTGCAATAAGAAATTATTACCCTTAAGTATTATATTCATTTTTCAGTTGAATGCTGACGTTATTTAACCATGATATGCGCATATTTAAAAGAGCTGTTTAGTTTCGTTGAGAGTGACGGAATAGAGTTCACCTGTGTTTGCGCACATATATGTGCACTAGGATTTAAATATCCTCCTGCATACTTGGCTGATCCCTGTTGAGATTGGCCACCATTACCGATATCGGTCGGGGAGGCATTATTATTTATCATACAGTTTCGTAGTAGATTCACATTGGTACAAGATAGCGTTGTGTGAAATGTCCGGGAATTTAAATTATTTATTTATCAAGACGTACGTTTCATTAAATTAAAACACCAGAGAACACCTGTAGACTGTTGTTGTTTTTTAAGTTTTTCAAATGTCTGCAAGTAAAACATATAAGTATCACAGAATATTCCTTCGACTTATGTATTTTTTTTATTCCATGGGAAAAGTACCTATATTGCGCTGTCAAATTTGCCGCCGTAAAGCAACCTGACATTCGTAGGCAGATTATATTTGGATGTCAACACCATAGATAATTTAGTATCCTTATATGTCATAGGGAACAATTCATTTTTCTACATCTTTATATTTTTAATATATGATATTATTATTATCTTTTCAATTAAGTTGTAAATTTACTAGCTATCAAACTTGAATGTTTAACCATTCATAGAGGAAGATTTTTAGAGTGGGTTTTCAGAGTCAATCTCTGATGACTGTCATCGAAAGGAGCAGTTATATGAGATACTAGTTATATACTCTTTGGTTACTAATAGCACAGATAATATAATACTATACTAGTACAGATGCCCCATCCCATACAAGGTTTTTGACTCGTCCTAAGTTGGCAAAACCTTCGGGCGCCCGAACCTTTCATTTCGACCCAATAG
>LQNK01000423.1:75469-133097 GCA_001586405.1 Phoebis sennae | reverse complement strand
AATATTGAATATCCAAATTAAAAGTATAAAACTGCACATTCCATGATGTGAATAGTAATAAATTACGATTTAGGTTATTAATGAAAATATATAACATTTTCATTATATCAATATTTTTTACACTAATATCTTCCCCTTAGCTTCTACTCCCCTTACTTTATATACCCTAATTTTTACAGGATTGCATAGATAAACACTAAGTATGCACAGATCAACTAACCTTGGTACACAAGGGGCAGGACTCCACGGTACAAGTGCGCTTGGCGAGCGGTTTGTGCTTGTCTGGTGACGGCGATGATGGGGCAGCGTGGGCGGTACTTGCTGAGCAAGTAGGCAGATCGGCCACTTGTTGTGATAACAATGATAGCGGATGCCATGCATTTGGTCGACGCTTCTACAGATGCAATGGCGACGGAGTGAGCTGGCTCGATTGGTGGTTTAACCTGAAACATTATAAATGGATTTAAGTATATTGGTGCGTTTTTAACCCTTAAAACAGTTAGTTGTACACTGAATTCCTAATTAAAAACAGTTGTAATGTACATTGATTCTATATTTTATTAAATTTTCTGCATATTAATATTTAGTTAAATGTTTTTCAATAATCAAAAATAAGCAAATCACATTTCTTACAAGTGTTGGCCATAATCAGGCCATCAACATGAACCAATTGGCTACATCCAGGTATATAAGTTATTGTGCATTAAATTTTCTTTAGTAAGAAACTAATTTGAGCCAAGTCAATGAACAGCTGTTCAAGCCAGATTGTAGCCTCGGCTTTATTGCAACTGTTGACCATATTCAACATGCCCTCCAGGGTTTAATCACCATTTGCTGTTTCCCCAGATAATATGACAAGGTCAGCTCCATCCAGATACATTATAATACAATTATTCTCAAATGTTACCTGAGCAGCCAAGTCAATGAACAGCTGTTTGTGCCAGATCGCAGCCTCAGCCTCCTTACAAATGTTGGCCATAGTCAACACGCACTCCAGGGGGTAGTCACCCTTGGCTGTTTCTCCGGACAACATGACACAGTCAGCTCCGTCGAGGATTGCGTTGGCGACGTCTGATGTTTCAGCGCGAGTAGGGCGAGGCTTCTTCACCATGGACTCTAACATTTGAGTCGCGCAGATTACTGGTTTGCCAACCTGAAAAATTATAAATTAGTAAATAAACATTCCATGAACACCCATATACTAGATAATAAGATTATTGGTAAAATTGTTATTTTCTAGATAGGGAAAATTAACAGTCACCAGTGCGGTGGAATAAGCTCTTTACTATTTACTACACTGATCAATTGAAAATAGAAATTGTTAATAAAGGCGAAGATTGAATTGAGGCAAAAGTCAATGTTTTTATTAGGAAAAAAAAATTTTACTATACAACAGAAATGTAACGATTTATTAACAGCTGTGTAGGTCATATTTTCACGTAGATAAAATTAAGTTGGGCACTTACCAAATTGCATCGCGCAATCATAGTTTTCTGGGCCAGGAACACCTTTTCTGGGGGAATTTCGATACCCAAGTCACCACGGGCTACCATGATACCATCAGATGCCTGAAATTATTGATTATATCATTAGGTAATTTTATTTTCATTCATAATGTTAAAGGATTGTTGTATATAAGCTTATCTTAAGGTTCTTCTTTTCAGAAAATCATTTATTATTAAAAGTTTTTTTTAATCTAAATTATTCTTTTATTCTAGCGGTTTTTTTTTACAAAAAATGTGAATTTTATTTTTACAGAATTATAGTAAACCAGACTTTTCTTTGTTTTTTTGGAATAGCATAAAACTTGGACTATGTTGTTTAATTTGGGGCTTAACCCCTAAATAAGCAAAACCTAAGTTCCAAACTAGTATAACAAATGCAATTTGCTATTCAATTGAAGAATAGCGTAATTCAGGCCATAAAAGCCATTAGTGGGTGGAGTGCAAGATATAAATTGGCGACATCCGCGTATAAGCCAACGTTTAGAATTGCAAAAACCAGTTTTGACTGTGTCAAATGTTAGAAGTTAAAGCAATTGTGTGATCCTGAATTCTAATACAATTTGGGCTGGATACAAGCAGTTTCCATTAAATAATAGACATAGGTTCATCGGTCTGATTTTTCTCTATTTTAGTTGCTATTGTTTGTTTCTTTTTCCTAACGTGACCCAATCATACTAATGTATTATATTAGATTGTTATTAAATAAGGCCGCCTTTTGTGTAATAGCATCTTAAGTTAATGTGTATAATATTATGTGTTATATTTAAGACACTTATTTCACAATAAAGAATAATAAATAAATAAATAAACTTTTATCATGCCTCTTGTCCCAAAAATTGTTTGTTCCCATAAATCAATTTAAACCCGATTTAAGTACCATATACAATTTTAAACAAGGTTATAGACGCAATAAAACCAAAGACAAGAGCACTCACCGCGATGATTTCATCAAGGTTGACCATACCCTGGTGGTTTTCGATCTTGGAGATGATCTTGATATTCTTGCCCTTCTCGCCCAAGATGCCGCGGATCTCTTGCAACGCGGCTCCGTTGCGGATGAAAGATGCGAAAATCATGTCCACCTGTGGAAATTATATTTTTTAATATACTGACACATGTTTCTTCTTGTATTATTCTAACATATTTTGAAATAAATCCTTGATTCAAGTTTAAATTATATGCATTTGATGTTTCAAAAAAGCCAATTTAAAAAATAACAATTTGAATTGGATTTGTAAATATTATAAACAATATTGAAGTGAAAAATCATGTTATTGATAATATTACATATTTATTAAAAAGTATTTTTATTTGAATATATAAACTCAAAAATAGATTATGTCATGTATTTAAACTTAATTATCGAATGACGTCTTTAAAGTAAATTGTTCTTTGACTTATTACCTAACCATGCAAAAAATTATATATGACCTTGATTTCCAAAATTCAATAAAAAATATTTGCTACTAGGTAATAAATCTGGATTTTTTAAATTATAAACAATAAACTAATATAGATAATAGATATACAGCATGTTTACATAACAACCCACGTGCCATTGTCTCATATCATGTAATTTTATCAGTTTAGTTATACTCGACCTTTAATATTGATTAGAATTTCATGATTTATTTATCAAACAGAGTAAGTTGCTATTTAGAATGTTTTGTCTAAACTTATCTTTACAGAGAGTAGAGGTATGGCTAGTCACTGCCGAGATTGACTGCTAAAATTCGATCAGGAATATTTTTTCATAATTTTCTACTATACTAGCTGAGCTCCGCGCTTTCACCCGTATATATCCTGTTCCCGTAGGATTTTCGGAATAAAATAATCTCTTTATAATATTAGTATAGGTATATTTCTATACAGTACAAAAAATATATAGATTCAACTATAAACTATCTATCTGTCTATGAAGTATAATCTAAAACATTGTTTTTTAATTATAAGAACCTTTCTCATCTGAGAATATATATCAATATATTTTTCAGCAGAAAAAAGATTTTACTTACGCCTTGTTCAACACCAAATAACAAATCAGACTTGTCCTTTTCAGACACGGCTGGTAAGTCCACGGGCAAGCCAGGGAGGTTCACACCCTTTCTTGAACCGAGCATACCTGAATAATGCAATGATATTTACTCACCATATAATAATAATAATAATCAAACTGTTATTTCTGTATTACTTTGAAATAAAAGATGTAGTTTGTATAATTAAGGAACAACAACAAGGTGTTCTTAAGAATAATAAAAAGCCATCAAAATACTTAAAAATGTGAATAACCCTTGGATATTATAAACTTAAACCACATTTTATTAATGGACTAGTTTCTAACTTTACATGCTAAATATTTAAAAACAAGAAAATATGAAAGGATATTTTAACAACTACCCTCGATAAAATCTCACACATTTCGAATTAAATCGCAAGTTTGATAAATCCATTTATTTTCATATTTTCATGAAAATTCAAACCATTTCTTCCGTAACATGACCTACCTCCATTTTCAATATTGCAGACTAAAGTATCAGCGGTCGATGACTGGCAGATGACAGAAATAAGGCCGTCATCGATAAATATCCTGTTGCCGGGCTTCACTACGTTAGTGATGTTCTTGTAGTCGACGAACACGATGGAAGCATTGCCGCGCTCTTGGTAAGAGGCGTCGGTAGTTAGCTTGATGGTCTCTCCCTTCTTCAATTCTACTTCCGCGGAACCACCCTGTATAAGAAAAAGTAATAATGAAACAAATTAAAACCAGAAAAGGGGTACAAAATATTAGGAAACACTATAACAAGTCCCAAAAACAACCTATAATTTTCCTATAAAGAAAATAACCACGAATAAAGTGTAGTAAACATAGACTTAAATTTATATACATGGGTGCGACAATATATTGCACTTGTAGACCCCATGATGTAATTTAACCGTCGCAATTTGTGTGCAAGGTCATGTTCAATATAGTAACATATCAATTCACAAATCATTTGCTTACAAAGTAATTTAAATATATTAACATATACATATTTACTCGAAGCTTGGTGTTTTATTACAATTTATTGGATTTCTTTCTGCGCATCGATATATTTTTATAATATTACATTTCGTTATAAAATCTGAACCATAGTGTCCCTATTAGTCAGTTAGTAATCACAGGAAGGCGATACGCATAATCCACCGATAAGTTATATACGCGGTACATAAGCATCTATAAATGATATACGATTCTAGGTGTATAGGTATATACTTATCCAGTTCTGATTTTAGGTCCCTTGCCTTCAAGAGCAATGGTCAAAGTGAAGGGCATAGCAAGGTTTTTGCTATAGCTCCTCTCTGGTTCACGTTTTCTTCGCGTCGTACACGTGAGAGCCGTGGCAGATGTTAATACGGCTAATTTCATGTGCTTTAACACTTTGTCCTATCCAAAGTCTTCCAAAAGTCCAGCTCTGATATCAGGACCCTTAGTGTCAGGAGCATAGTAGAAAGATATGCTCAGCTTCTTGTGGTAGTTCTTCCCAGCTTCACGGCAGATACGAATGGAAAAGTCGCCTTCCCAAAGTCCAATTCTGATAGAAGGTCCTTTGGTTTCAAGAGCGATGGCCAATGAGAAGGCCAATGCCTAGCTTCATGCGGTAGTTTTTCCCAGCTTCACGGCAGATACGAATGGAAAAGTCGTTACAAATATAGGATATTCACGCCTTTCAAAAGTCCAGTTCAGATCTCAGGTCCCTTGGTGTCAAGAGCAATCGTCAATGAGAAGGCCATGACTAGCTTCTTGTGGTAGTTTTTCCCAGCTTCACGGCAGATACGCATGGTTTCCATTGATGAGTCGTTACAAATATAGGATACTTACGCCTTCCAAAAGTCCTGTTCTGATCTCGGGTCCCTTGGTGTCAAGAGCGATGGCCAACGAGAAGGGCATGCCCAGCTTCTTGCTGTAGCTCTTCTCAGCTTCACGGCAGATACGCATGGTTTCCATTGAAGAGTCGTTACAAATATAGGATACTTACGCCTTCCAAAAGTCCAGTTCTGATCTCAGGTCCCTTGGTGTCAAGAGCGATGGCCAATGAGAAGGCCATGACTAGCTTCTTGTGGTAGTTCTTCCCAGCTTCATGGCAGATACGAATGGTTTCCATTGAAATGACGTTACAAATATAGGATACTCACGCCTTTCAGAAGCCCAGTTCTGATCTCTGGTCCCTTGGTGTCAAAAGCGATGGCCAACGAGAAGGACAAGACCAGCTTTTTGTGGAAGCTCTTCCCAGCTTCACGGCAGATACGAATGGTTTCCATTGAAGAGTCGTTACAAATATAGGATACTTACGCCTTCCAAAAGTCCAGTTCTGATCTCTGGTCCCTTAGTGTCAAGAGCGATGGCCAACGAGAAGGGCATGCCCAGCTTCTTGCTGTAGCTCTTCTCAGCTTCACGGCAGTTGCGGATAGTCTCCGCGTGGTACTCGTGGGAACCGTGGGAGAAGTTCATACGGGCTACATTCATGCCCGTTTCCATCATTTTCTCCAGCATTTCTACACTTCGGGAGACCGGCCCTGTTTAATAAAATATTGATTAATATATACTTTAATACTAGTTTCTTATTTAATATGTAAACAGTATGACTGAAATAGTTAACCACCTTGTTGGTTCAGTGATTAGCGTTCAGGCGTTACAACGGAGAGGTCTTGGGTTCGATCCCCGGCGGAAACGTGAAAAAAGGCAGAAGTCTGATCACCTCCTTACCTCTAAATAAAAATGGATCAGCGAGACATATTTAGCATCCATTTAGTGTCCCTTATGGGGACATGAGACTTAACTGATATGGCATAAATAAATTGAATAATAAAATAAATATGATTTATTACAAAATTGCTTGTAGCCATGTCATTAAGTGAAACAAGAAGTTTTTTTTACAATAAGATTAAACTAAATGTAAGAATATTATCTATTTTCACACATGTTACACACAAAGAAGAGCAAACAATACCACTTTTGTGTAAAGTTTGACCTTCATTCTAATGAAAGAATAGCCAGAGATTACAAACAGAATAATACTACTTCAATTTCTAGCATCTTTGGTTAGAGTACTCAAAAGTAAAAAAAATTCACACAATGTACTAATAATATATAGCTGAAGAGTATGTCTATTTGTTTGTTTGAATGTGCTAATCTCAAAAACTACTGCTCTGAATTAAAAATATAAATATATTTTTTACCAAGTAGATGGACAATTAATGGAGATTCTATTACATTATGCTACTAGAACTAAGCTGTGTTGACTGCGGCTAGCTTACTATGGCTACTAAAATAATGGAAGGTTTTCTAATTATTTCATTACTCACCGATAGTGCAGATGATTCCCGAGAGGCGCACATAAGAGGCCTTGGAGTCAATGTCCAGGCTGCACATATGGTTCAGGTGGGACAGGGCATTGGCAGCAGCCAGCTGCATGCATGGCTTTTCTGCAGACCCAGACTGTAAAGAAATATTTTATTAATATTCCTAAAATCACACATTTTATTGTTACCTCTTCATAGTCAGCTGTGTATTTCATTACGAAATACAAAAGAGCTACAGTAGATTAGATTCTCCATAAAGTTTATAGTAAAACTAGTCAATTTCTGTTAATTTTTAATTCCTCTATTGATATCAAATAACATCAATATTTAATCATAGGAAGGGAGTTAAATTCTTTAAAAAGATAATATATTCATATGTATCAAGACCAACCTCATAAATAATAAAAACCCTTTCATTGAATGTAATATAGTATTTACATTTACCATCAAACACATTTCTCAATAGTAGTATTTGACTGTAAATATTTAAAACATTCAGCTTACAACCAATATCAGTCTTTTTCAATAAGTATATCAATATGAAACATAATTTAAATATTTGACAAGTTTACGCAGCATCTTCAACTCTAAATAATGAATCTCAAATCAAACCATTCTCATACCTTTAGATATATCTAATCTCAATTTTATATAATGACAATACTTGTTTTCTACAATACTGCATACCATAACACCTTAGCTATACATTTCACTCTAGTTTGTAATCATTTCTAAGACAAGCTCTATTATATGTGCTGATAATATATTTACATTGACCTTGCTACTGTTTATGACTGTAATACCAACTTCAGGCGCTAAATATATTTGTTGTACTATTTCAATTTCACACAAAACTACAGCTATGGAAGATTATATTGGATATGATTTTATTAAAGGGTCTCTTGGCTATAGAAATAATCTAGTGAGTAAAATTAATTATTTTACTCACTTCTCTGCACAACTGCTCAGTAAGTCTATATAATATTTATATTTCGTGATTTTTAAATTCTTTGAATAAATACTAGCAAAATGTCTAGATAGCTTAATTGTAGAACAAACACAAGAAAATAAAAATATGTTTAAAAATCTTATTGGAGTACTTTTCTTTCCTTTTGATTGGGATTTTCTAAATCCAAGATATGGAATGTTTAAGACCAGTCTTTCCGTAATTTAAATCGCGCAGTTATGAAACAAGCAAATAAAAATAAAAATCGACTGAAGTAAGGCTGTTTAAATGTACCTCGGTTTTTCCATCGTATACGGTGCACCAAACCATTTTTACACTATTGTTAACAACACCTCTCTGAAAATTTGTAAGTGGTGAAACCGACGGTGCATATGATCTTGAACTGCCCTTTAGCGTTGAAAACTTCTCTCGGCCGTATTGAAATACGGACTTGCGTATTGAACGTCGAATCGCGACAGTTGGCGCGCGCATCAAAGTTGTGACGCGGGATAGAAACACGAAACCGGAAGATGAAGTATTTTCCCCCTTTTCAAATCGCAACCCTAACCGACTACCCTTTGATAAGTTTTGTAGTTATTTCTCACATAATAACAGAAGAACCATCATAAAGAAACCGTTAACCGGGCTGTATAAAAATGTCTAATTTTAAACATTTGAAGATGTGCCAGAACCCTAATGAGGTTTTTGGTTTGCCAAACCCAACACGTAGTACTAATCGTTAACAACTTATTCCAAACAATTACCGTGTGTTCGTATACATCGAAGAACAAAAATACAGGTAAACATACTTCGGAATACAGGACATTTATTGTGCGTTTTTCAGGTACTTTTACGAATGTCGCAATTTTTTGGTGAAAATCATTGTTGTAGTTTTTCAAGTTTCATTTTTTGACTGATGAGTGCATTTTATGACTGTAGTTTCTTCTAAATTATCTTATTGCTATTTGACTTAAATTCATTTGCGTAAAATGGAAATTTTAGATATATGTAATATTAAAGTCTTTTCGTTTGGTTTCTAATAGCAACGAACGCAGAACGACGCATTTTCGATTTTCTTCCCAATCCCGCGTATTTTAAATAATTCCTGTATTGTAAACCTTTGGACCACGTGAGTATAAGTAATAAGTATAATACCTACTCGAATTTTGGTTTATGTCGTATAAAATAAAATATTGATAAACATTACTTAAATTATGATATTGCACACTTAACTAGGTGGAAACAGTAGTTGTAGATTTTGTATCGGAAATGAAATTAGATCCAATTTTTTCCATTTAATTGGAAAAGAAGACCATCTAAGAACTGTCTCAGTTCTGACACCTGAGGCCTAATCTAATGATCTTTTAAGAGTTGTAGCAAAAACCGCAAGTTGAATGACATTATAACCTTAATTCTAATATTTAGGCTGATTTATCATAATACATAGTCGAAAGGATTTGTTGTACATAGGAAGTAAAGCTATCTTTCTTGTTTATTAATAAGGTTAATTAAAGTCTGTTTAATCAAACTTAGATTTTTTTTAATAGTAAATTATTATATACATAATTTATTTAGTTTGTCTTTTTAATTTGCACTGAAAAGTATTTAATCAGAATCAAAGTCCTTATGCATGCAGTTATCCTATAACTTTACATTTACTGACACAATGTACTACTTTAAATGTAATCAAAATGGGATAATTTGATATCATTTAAACATGTATTACTGTTTTACGTCGTTTACAATAAAAGCAATCCGAATTCCAGACAAATTAACAAATGCCTACACAGTTTAAATTTTATGCAATTGTATAGTTAAACTAACTATTCATATCATGCGGCCGGTATCACCTGATGACTTGATGAGTGATTAATTGCAACTTGTCTACCTATAAAATCCATATACCTAAAATATAGTTGAAACAATTTATTTTCAGACCATAAAAATATAAATAATAACTTACTACTTTCATAGATGCCATCTTTTCTTAAATTATATTAAAATAAAACAAAGTTACACGTCGAAACTCGAAAGTTCCGATTATACAGAAATACTTTGACAGCAACTATAAGGAATTCCTAAAGGTCATTGCAATGTCAATGGTGCGGATTCTTTTTTACGATAGCTACATTGTTTATATTTTTTGAAATGAAGTTTCAATAGTTTAATTCCTTTCTAATCTATATTTCTTTATATTTAGTTAATTAAAAAGAAATACTCCATAAAAATGTTTATAACCTATGATTTCGAGGAAAAATACAAATTTCATCGATTGTTGGAAAATCGATTATAGAAAATTACTTAATCTGCATCTGACAGTTGACAATTAGTTAAAACTTAAAAAAATCGCGGTCTTACTTAAGAGTTAATTGTTTCATGTTTGATGAATGTAACATTTAAAAACATCTAGGCACAGACATTGTAGTTTATTATCAGCTAATAATATATTACTAAATATCACAATAAACAGTTGTAATACTTACTTTTTTACTGACACGCTCTATTGCTTTCATTTTGATTAATATGCGAATTAAATTCTCAGACAGGACACACAACTGACTCACAACACGACGAAACCTCTATATGACCGGTTTAGTTCAAACTCGAGATAACTTCGGTTTCCACTTATCTTATTGAAATGTCAATAAACTTAACCCCTTCTGTACGCACTTGTACATTACCTACATAGCGGATTATCCTGAGGATTTAATATAAATTCAATTTTTTAAAAAATGAAATTAGAATTACTCAAGGTTAAATATAAATTATATTCAACCTCGAGTAATTCTAATTTCATTAAAAAAAATCGAAAATAATCATTAGTTATAATAATTTTTTTTTTAAAGGATTTTAAATGCGGTTTATTATACATTATTATTAACCCGACGCTTCGAACACTTTATATCGAGCGTGGTCACGGGTGACACTAAAATACTATCACAATTAGGTTTGTAAAGTTTTTCGTTTAATCATATAAGGAAAATCTTCAGGCTTTGCGTAGGATTGGCTACTACAAAATTTGAAGCATGCTGAAGTCTGAACCGCTATATTACGTAAATTAAACCCTTGCGTATGGACAAAAAATTATCATTGCAAAAAAAACACTATTTTGGCTAATTAAAGATTAAGCCAAACTTAAGTGTCTATTTTATCCATAAAAATAAGAATAGAAAAAAATATCACTTCTATATTAATTTTAGAGATAGGTATATAATGTACCGGCCGTGATAGGAATCACGCTCACAACCTGTGATATCCTATCTGTTAAGTTATCAATTTATATGGGGAAATAATTTTAATGACACTAAAATGTATGACTACAGTATTATGGTGCTATTGACCATTAGACAAAGTAATATATTTTTAGACTGGTTGTATTTTTTCAAAATTACTTTTTACTCGTGGTCTCACAATTACCTTTGTAACATTTAAGGTAAAATAGAAAAAAAGGAGATGCATTCGAAATAATTTTATTCAAATTTAATTTACAATGAAATAACATATTTGCATTAGTAAAATAAAGTCATATAACTACTGACAAGATATAACCTTTTTGAAAGGTTTTGGAATGGCAATTGCAACAAATATACAGCACACTAAACATACAAGAGCAATACAAGTTTTAAAATAAAATACGTGACGTATACAATATTAAAATGGGCTCATGTTGTTTGTAGAAAATTGACGGATTTCGTGAAAGCTACTTTTCACACAAAATACAGCTGCTAAGATTAAAGCTAATACACACATGGGGCTTGAACTCATTAAATTATTAAATTTACATAAAAGTTATTGTACACAAAACCATCTAAATTAGGCAGGTAGCGACTTATTTTTTATCGGCATTATTTCGAGCTGTTTCACTAGTGTGTTGCCTTTTTAATTAACGCCGGCTGGACTACATTGTTCTGAAGTCGTCATAATTTTATTGTGTACATTAACTATTATGAGTTTAAGGTTGCGACGGGTTCTAGCATAAAGAGAAGATAAATTATATAATTAAACATATGTATTAACTAGTGATTTAATATTTATAACTGGTCTTTATATTATTGGCTATAATAACATATTTTAAAAATTTTGACTATTACAAAGGGTAATAAACAGATATAGAAAAGGATAATTAGATTTTAAGTAGAAAAATAGTCGTTTGTGATGAAGGCTATTTGTCTTACTTAATAGCAAATTCGTTTCAATATTTGTAAACTATATATTACATTAGCAGTCACAAAGCAAGCAATTTTCAAGTTTTGGTCAAAAGCTGTGGAATTTATGCAAGATTCATTGTATAACGAGTTTTTTTTTTCGTTCCAATATTTAGTCTTTTAAAACAGTACTTCATAACTGCATCTGCAATTTGTCTATCGTCTTGCAAGATTTTATGAAAGAAATTTATATATGAAGAGTAAATTCCAGACTGAAAGTATTTGTACTTTATCTCTCAGTCTTAAAATCATCCTTTAATCAATGATAAAAATCGTCAGCAAGATCTCATCACGAACATGAAGGGACTTGGTAGAGGAAAATTGCAAATGCGTTTATTTACAAAAAAGTGTTTAAATTTTTTAATACAAGTCATAAATTAATGTGCTATTTTATACAGATTCCAGCCAGATTTTTACCTTACTTTTAAAAATATTGCTTCTTAATTTTTTGAAAAAATATAATTGAAATGAGAAGCTATTCTAAAATATTTGAATATAAATCAACATTAATTTGATTTTCACATACAGAGTTATTTAAAAAAGCAAGTTATGTTACTTTCAAAAGGAATAATTTAATAACTTATATTTTATAAATAACGCTGTAGGGAAATAAGATCATTACAAAACGGCTATAAAGTATCATCCAAAACTAAGCTGGCAATGATATAGAAGAAAGCAAAAGCCAAATAAAACATCACATTACCAAACTCAGGTGAATATTGAGGTTAAATACTCTTGTATCACAAATATATCTTTTGCTTAATATCTTATGTAACTATTGATGATCTTACATTAACTTCGTATATTTCTCTCGTATAAACTAAAACTGGTATTAATTAACGTATTGCTTGTTAGTTACAGTTTAACAACATAAGGTTGACTCTATTGCTCGATAACACTCTCACAACACAAATTGAATTATAATCTTGAATATTTTTATAAAATGAGGTCTGCGGTCTGAAATCATGTTCAGCGCAAGTTTTTATTTAGTCGTTAATTCATTAATTCATGCAATTGATCGATTGATTTCTCCAATTCGTTCATTTTACCGTTAATATTCACTTTTATTAAATTAATTTATAAATACGATGGACTTTGCCGATAAACATAGCTGCACGAAAAAACTACATAACTTTTGCAATATTTGTAATGTAAATATTATTTTTATATCAAAATAAGGGGCCTTTGTTTTGAATTATTAAGAATCAATAACGATTCCTTTGGCAATCCAAAAATATAAATACTGCATATGTCAAAAATGTTAGTAGAGTAAATAAAAATGAAGCGCGATTTTGAAATGAATGTCATCTTCTAGCTTAATATTATTTTATAAGAAACGTTTATTATAAGTACATCAGTGTTGTGATTAAATTAATGTATAGGATCCATAAAGAACCACAAAATATTCGCTTTTCACCGTTCATTACTAATATTCCAAGTGTGTAAACAAAACCAGACAGCCCAATACTTATCATTTAACAAAGTATCTAGGCTATTTATTAGTTCTTGCACACAATGTCTGAAAATTAATTTTGTGAAATAATTTTTTATACCATTATTGTTTTAACCTCAGAAATAACTAGCACTTGGTACAGAATGATATCTTAATAACTTCATTACGCTATAGATTTTCTGTAAAGTGCACTATAATCCAGTGGTAATATTGCACATATATATTTTACATATTGTTCTATTTTTGAACTGTTAATATTTTTACAATATACAATTTTTGACTATAATAAATGATCTATTAATTTGCATACAACTTTTTACAAATACATTATTAAATGTATGGTTACAAAGAGTATCAAATCGAGTTTAACTTTAGGCCATTTCACAGTGCATAACATGCTATTAATAAATTTAGCTTTACAATTTCGTCATAAATATGAATCCATTCAATTTACATTTCAACAGATAATACATTTATATGAAGATATATTTATATTTTTCGAGTTTGTATTGTCAGTAGAATACCAAGAATTAGCTTTAAATATATCTATTGAACTGTTTAACTCCATATTCGTAATATCACTTCAGCTCGACACAGTATGATGTGCCTGTCTTTTAAAGCGTTTTAAATAATAACAAAACATTCACCGCTACATGCTAGACTTAGGACACTAACACTAGCCGACTTCACTCTTCACGTAGAACAGAAGGTATGGTGTGGCCGCGGATCTCATTTTGGGTTCAGCGGATAGGAGGTCTTCGAATTCTTCGTTGGATATGGGTTTGACGAGGTCGTCGTCGCAGGCTAACCAGCCGGTTTCGGGCCTGTGTCTTGGAACGCAGCAATCCCTTGCTGTGCATCCCGATTGTTGCGGCCTGGGTCGGTTGAAGAGTGTCCTCATGAAGCTGGACCCGGTGTTGGACGTGGTCGTGTCGTTGGTCTCTCGGTCACATTTCACGTCGCCCTGCGAGCTGTCCCGCGCGTACGCGACGTAGTGCCCGCCCGTAAGTGTCTGACCGAGATGCATTATTACCGCCCATAGGATGTACCTGAAGTGTGTTTTAAAACGTTTTAGAATTTAAGCTAATATACCAATATTATAAAGAGGAAAGATAACTGTTGATTCGAATTGAATGGACTTCAAAACTACTGGACTGATATGGATGAAATTTTGTACACAAATTTCTTCGGGAACAAGACATATACATGGATGAAATCAAGTAGCTCAGCTAATGGTAAAATAGGTCTCACTCTAAAATTATTTTCTAAGGTAATTGGTGTCAGAAAATTAGTACCATGAAATACCTTAAAAATAGTATAGACTATATCATTATGTTATTTTGTATTGATGTGTGTATACATACAATAGAGTCATTCATTCATTTTATCATTGCTTGTTTGCTGCCTGGTATCTCTCCATCGTGTGGGTCTGTATGGTATACCTGTGTGCTGGCTGTTGATCAGCTGGTCGGCGTGCGCACGGTTCACAGAAGCACGGCATGAGCAGCGGCGTGGGCGCGTGACGTGTGATCTTCTCCATGCCGCCGCTGAATCGCTTCAGCTGCAGTACCAGCAACCGCGGTAGTCGAGAGTATGCCACACTACGCCGTGCTTCGTTGTAACGTAGACAGCGCTCACACCAATACTGTTATATAGATTCAATAGTAATTATTAGAGGAAGAATTGTTAATTAAAATGAAAATATTCAATAAATGGGTTACTATGTAATATCTAGTTTACACCATGTCGGTTTCAATTCGATAAAGATCCGCTAATAGACTTATAAATGATCAAACTACTTCAAACAACAACAAAAAATATTGTGCACCATAAAACAATTAAAAATAAAAATTACAGAAGTAAAATAAGTGCTTATGGGCTTTATGGCCACAAACCCTTAGCCTTACTAAAGAGACCTTGATCTTTGCTAGACAGCCTTGTGGGTAACGAAAAAAAAAAACACATAGGGAAGCGATGGTAAAGGATTAGTAGAAAACTACTCAAAAAAAAACAAAAAGAAAATTAATTTTGTACAAATTTCTGTGAAACCGATTTAAAATCTGCTCCATGTCCCAGTAGGGGACTCGGGACTTCACTATTTATATTTGTATTTGTACCTTGTTTTGATCCCGCAGATACTCGCTGGAGAGGCAGGCGGCGCGGAAAGGCTCGTCGCCCGCGTCGTCGTCGCCCACCGGCACGCACAGCTCGCACACCGCTTGCGCTTTCTGCGTCACCGTCTCGCACTCTAAGCACATCGTGCGGACTACCATCGTACCTGGAGAGATTATCAATTAGGTTACGATAAAGTTCTGAAGCTTACTGTAGGCCAATTATGGCGTCTGATTCCAGGGATAAGCAACCAACGACGGCAGTATTATTTAGAAAAATGTATGGGCAAGTTCATGTTAAACTTGAACTACATATGTGTACATTCTCTCAGTATCTATGACCCCCAGAGAGTGTTCAGCCGGAAAAACGATAGTTTAAGAGCTGTCACATTTCCACCAGAAGAATATGTAGAAATTCTACCATTACCAACCACTAAAATCTTCAGAAAATCTCATCGGAACTTGTCTAGTCATCCCTTCCAGCATGGAAATCAACGGGCATTGGCAAGTGTTCTTCAACCTAAACAACGTTTTTTTTCGATTCTTGGGCTTCCAGGATTTGCGCTTATCACTAATAAGTTGATCAAAAAACAACAATTACCCTCAAAATCCTCGGCCACAAAGTCCCATCCCGGCCTAGCCCTTTCATCCCTCTCAGGATCAGCGGGGGAGGGCGCGCGTTCTTCAGTAGGCGAACACCGCTTATCATTCAGTTTCACTTCTTTGCGCTTCTTCCAGGATTTGCGTAGATGACCGAGCGTTTTACCACCGTCCTCTATACTTTGAGGACGGCTGAGGCCATTGCTGCAAAGAGCGAATAAGAGAATAACATCTTAATGATTTACAATAAAAAATACATAGAAAGAACATAATAAAGAAATTTACCTAAGAGCTATCTATCATACTATGGCGCAGTAAATTTTTAGCTCAAACACTTTGAAGATGTTATGCAGCAGAATTACCCTATGTCGCCTCTTACGACACCCACGGGTAGATTAAATGGGGTAGCGACACACGTATTCTAACACGTCGCCACACGGGCAAGGTAATTTAGGGATAACGGATGACACAGATAGTATATGTATATTTATTATATGCGAAGAAAGGTAAGATGAAATGTAATTTGTGGTACATTCTATAGATTTCTAAAAGATGAATGGTTTCATACAATTTTGTTCCCGCTTGGCATATGAATTTCTATCAGTATTAAACACTTATGTTACAATGCAATAATAACAAAACCTTTTTAAAATTTCAATCTCATTTCAGAAGCCTGGAACTTTTAATTGAATTGAAATATTTTTATTAACATCCCTTTATAAGTATACTAATATGAAATTACGTAAACGCTATTGCGTATCAATTTAAAAATGGCTGACGTAAATTATTGACGTTTTATTTATGGGAGGACTAATATTAGAAACCAATTATATAATGTTTACTAAGCATCTGCTTTAAATAAGTTAATAATCAGACAATGAAACAGACTTAAGTTATGTTTCATATACCATTGTTAATTATAAAAAGATGAGAATATTTCAGTTTATGATGCCATGATCGACAATGACAATCTCATTGTACTTATTTCAAAATATAACGAAACATCAATAGAAAAAATTATTACTCAACATAAAACCACATAGCATTCTAATTCTGTGGTAATAGAACTGAAATTTTCCCAATACCTTGTTCCTATAAAAATTAAATGAGTTGTTTTACATACGGACAGTACAATATCCTACTTGGAGTAAGTCTCAAGCGTATCTATAATAAACCTTGCGTTAAAATAACTACCAAAACTTGGTTCTGATTGATAGAATAGAACCGCTCGTTAGTCAAAAAGATTTGTATCTCTTATACCATGACCTTCCGTTGTTTATAGAGGGCCTAAGGCATTCATACATACCTGTCGCCATTTTCTTGTAACTGCAGGCAAGACGCGCGAGCGCTCAACGCTCTACACGTCTCTCGGATGTTGTCCAAAATGCACACGAGTAACTCGTGCGCATCTTGTTGTCTATTACCTGCAAATGTAACAATAAACAAATTTTTAATTAAGTCCGAAATCTGACTGCATAATAATTTTGACTTGATTATTTAAAATTATTTACTGTTACAAATATAAAACCTATTAAAATAAATTATGATGTATAAAAAAAGAGTACATAACATATAGCCCGTTAGGGGGCACATTGTATTGAATTCTTAATTTAAAATTTAATTTTTTGTGTTACTCTGTAGTCACTGAAAAATATAAATTTCTATCTATTACAGTAGTTCAAATTAAAGCTAAACTTTTTACAAGCATACATTTTCTTTGGAAAGATGATATAAAAATAAATTGAATGAATAAAGCTTGCGAAAGTGAATTTGCATACATATTGTGTATTAATATATTTCTACAGGCATTTTACTTTTCAATTTCCTACAAAATATACCTTCAAAAGTAGAGTTTACATCTCTCAAAGCTGCTAAGAACGCATCAGCTGCATATGGCTCTGGACTTGTGTCAGTTGTTGTGTTCATAAATTTGCTCTCCACTGCTCGTAAACTCAAGTATGTCTCATGAAGTTTTTCTGTTGCTATCTAAAAACATGAATAGAAACTCAGTTGTAAAATGTCTTTATAAATGGAGATGAAATATGCGAGTCGAACTCACGCACAATGTTTGCTGTATGCACATCTGAAATATATTAGTGCTCTTAAGTATTTTTTATAGTACCAACTGTCTATCATTCTATCTAAAAGACATAACAATTTTTCCTTTGGATAGACAATGCGAAAAATGGGTAAGGGCATAACAGTTATAATAGTAACTTATAAGAAACAACTATAATTGTAATACATTTATTCTGTTCTTTCATGTTTTCAAATTACAGCAGAACAACTTATTATTTGCATACACAATAATATTTCATCAAAAACAATAGTACCTATATGATTTTTATTATATAGTTTGATACACTAAAAGAAGCATATCTGATAAGGTTGTCATCTTTAATACTGTAAGGATTTATTTTATCAACTAATTTTGTTTGTCATGAAAGTAGTACAATGACATTTTTCTAGGTATTTGTTTGCTCAGTCTTCTAAAATACAATTAATGAATTATGGAAAAAAATTATCATGATAATTGACTTGTACTAATTGTGATTTTTGTGATGATTTTTTAGTTTTAAGAGTTATTTAATGTATTGGTACAATTTTGGTATTTAGAGAAATCCCTCTTAAGTCCTGGAAGATGCATGTTCAGGGATTCAATGGTTGATTCTGATCCATACATACAAGCAAAGGAGTACTAAAAATTGGCTTTACTGGTTAACTTATATTTATTTACTATTTAAGTATTTATAATCCAATTTTTAATTAATATTAGATTATTTCATGTTGGCCATAATTTCATATCTTATGGTAGGCGATAAAGCAATTTATAAAAAGTGAATATTACCTGTATTTTACTTTTCCCCGAATTATTATCAGACTGTCCCAATGCCAATAAATCTTTACTGCTCCATGATCTGGTGCCTGAGGAGGCAATTCCAGCTGCACTGCGACCAAGTGAGGAACTCTTTAATCTGATGCTGCCAAGTTTCTGTTCCACTCTGCTCAAATCTGACACCAAGTGATGCAGGTTGTGGACAAATTGGGGGGCATATCTGAAATATATTAAGTAAATTAATACCAGAAAATAGTAAAACTGGACTGTGTTGTGTATAATTTTACATGTGATTTACTCATCAATTTGTAATTAGATTTGCGCTTAATAGTGGTCTCACTAAATAACCAAATTTTACTTGTTTTAACATTTACCAAACAAGATGTTTGGCCGAATTATATGAATGATACTGAATACCAAATAAACATCAGCCACACCTCTAGTTTCTATTAAAAGTGAAACAAGGCGATCAACATTCTATGCTATGCCAGACCATGGTTGGTTATTTCTACCTCTCGACCGGAAATTAAACCCAGCACTCTTACCTAGTAATAATGGGGTAATACATGCAAGATTACCAGGGTTAAGCTACAGTTAAAGTCAAAAGTTGAACTATACTTATACTAGCATATAGTAAATGTCAGATCTTCTATCTGTTATTCTGGTAATGACACACAATTTATTGCAACAATGTCTTTTTAAGTTGCTAATAAAATAGATATACACTTTAAATCCAATCAAAAGACCATTGAAAGTTGTGTTAAATTGGAAATAAATATTTTTTTCTGATACTTTTCAAAGGGGCACATATGATAAATTAAATCATTGTATAAACATAAAGATTTACTCACCTCAAAGTATACAAAACACTGTTGAGAAAACATGTGTTCCCAAGATTGGAGAGGGTGGCAATAGGAGCCTTCGCCTGGGAGCTCCCCCCATATTGATTATCTGATGAGTGGTGGCCATTCAACATGGCAGAGCTGCCTTGCTTTGGCTTTAGTATTACTAATTGCGGCTCTGTGATTGAACCTATATATAATCACTAAATTAGTTTTGCAATCCTCAATAGATATACTATTCAGTAAAGTAAGTTTATCATGGCAAAATTTAAATCAAATAAGTTATTGATAGGGTGATCAATGTGTCATAGCTGTTTAATGCCATGCATGCTCACTATAAATTATGAATATGGACAGGACATTAAATGTAAACATAAAAGGGCAAAGGTACAGTTAACAATTAATCAATAAGAAATTACAATTATTACCTCCCGCTTTTGATGTTTCTGTCAAGGGTTTTAACTTTTTCGCAGCATTCAATGTATTGTTGTATGTTCCTTGTAAAGGTCTCTTAACAGGTTTGTTTTCCTTGTTATCGTTGAATATCTTCCAGGAATGAGTATTTTCGTTCCCCGGTTTCTTGTTTTCGTTTCTTAGTTGTGTCGCATTATTTCTGTTCAGAGACAGTGAAAATTTTGTTCTATCGACTCCTTTTTTTGTTTCAGGCATAGAATTTAAGGGCATCTTCAGAATACCTGTAAAATCAACAGTTAAATGATTGTAAAACAATTTAAATGGGAAACTTCGCTACTTGTAGAACGGTCAAGGATATTTGTATAAATATTTTCACAATCCCTACTAGCATACTTACGGCATAAAATTATATATTTGTCATCGACTTACATTATATATTAAATGACAATGTATTCCTTATATTGAAACTGCTAAAATAAACAGAAATTATACGAAAATAACCACGAATAGTTCCATTTGTAACAGACCGCCATATTGGATTAGTTGTGTAATGAAAATGTAGTGATGTGGTATATCGATTTCAGTTGTTAAAATATCGGCATCAGTCAAATTTTAAGCTGAGTCGTCACTAGCCAATATAAATTTATTTTTAAAGCGTTTTCATTTTCTTTAAAAAAAAACGTTTATTATACAAATTAAAAAAGTGAAATTTAAAATATAATATATCAAGAGACGATAAGTATATGTCCATTTAAGGCAAGTAAAACTCCTGCGACATTCCTGGTGTTGTGTTCACCGGCGGCGGTGATCACTTAACATCAGGTGATCCTTTGCTTGCTCTGCCATAAAAAAAATCTCACATCAAACGTACTCTATTTTTTCTATACTAATATTATAAAGATGAAAGATTTTGTTTTTTCTTCGTTTGTTTGAATTGAAAAAGCTCCAAAAGTACTGAAACGATTTGAAAGAGATTTCATACAGAGATTGCTCGAAACTCGAGGAAGGACATTGACGTTTTTTTCCAAAAATCATTGAGCTTTTATTCCAAAAATCCTATGGGAACGGGAGATAAACATGGTTAAACCGCGACCCTCAACTAGTATTATAATTATATTATTTATGAATTTTCTACCTGTAGGTTATAGCGTTGATTATTGGCCCAACTTTCAAAAAAATCAAATCGGCTAGTATTCGTCTTACGAAAAAATATAAGATTTGACATCTGACGTATCTATGAATATGTCGAATGACTTTGTTTAATTATCCCGCCAATTTACGAAACGGATAAAAACTTTATAACTTTTAGTATCAGACTTAAAAAAATACAGCAAGTACCTAATTTTCTAACAAACATCAAATAATCCAAATAAAATTAATTATGTTTCTGAAGATAATTTTTATCTTATACGAGATGAACTTCTGCAAATCAAGGTATTATCTTTAATTCAATCCCTTGGCTATTACGAAAATATTTTTCCAATAAGAAAATAATATCTTTTTCTTCGTACACCATACATTAAAGATAAAGAGTTAAGTAACTTATTTGGATAGATATTAGATGTAGCGTATATAATCAAAGATTAGATGTTCCTATTATGTGAAACATATCACTAAACATTTTGTTGATTAGTAAGTTAAGTACATACATATTTTATATTTTACTAGCTGTTCCCCGCAGCTTCGCTTCCGTAGCATAAGTTATATAGTCTTCCTCGATTTATGGTCTATCTAACACAAATATTTTTCTTCAAATCGGATCTGTAGATATCATATATCATTTATAAGTTACCATGGTTCTATCAAGATGTTAAATTGTTACTAGATAATAGAAAAGTACTAGTCTAAATAAATAGATAAACAACTATGGTTCTCATGGCGAATATGTTTTTTAAAATATTTAATATTTGGGCTATTTTGGTTATATTGAAATAAACTGATTACAGTTTATTACATATATTATTAATAATGAAGAATGTTAACAAATTTTGATTTTTAGTTTTTCATATTGGTTTTTTTAACTAAAAAATACTGTTGAAAAAATTATTTTGTTACGTCAATTAGTTTTTGATTTATAAGCAAAACAAATCGTAACCGCCCGATGCGGCGATTGCGGCGGTGTGACGTCATAAAACAGACAGCTCATGCGCTCGCTATAGCGCTTCCCACACGTACTATAGTTGCTGCGAAGTAGCGCGGCCTGCGCGGCGTCTGTTTTGTGACGTCACAAGCGGTCACGTGACTTTAGCGGAACTCGAAAGTTTAAAAGCTTATAAAATGAAAACTACTTGGTATTTTTGACTGCAACAAAAAACAGTGTATTTGTATAGGTACAAGCTATACTGTAACAAACTTTCAACCTATTTGGCATACCTAGTAACATTCTCCATTATCAGTATAATACATATATACATTAGTATATTTCTGATTACATGTATAAAAATAATATTTGAATACCTATGTTTTAAATTTTAATGCCTAGTGATCAGCAGCAAAATATTAAATCTATCTTAGTTTTAGAATAAGATTTTTATTGTATTTTTTATGTTATACTACAACAGGAAGAAGTACATACGGTTCTGCTTGTTATATGCATTTTAGGTTGTAAAAGCAGCGTTGAAAAAAAGGGAGGAGAAAGGACTACAGATCGATGGGTGTCGAAGCCCAGATGGAGACAAAAATAATAAAGTTTTTCTGACAAAAAATCCGTTACAGCCATTATAATGATTACATTTTAGAATTAATCACTGCACATGAATAAATCTATAGAGAGGTCAATTCTGTACAAGAAATATATTTCCAAATAAACTATCAGGGGGTGAGTAGAGATCGATACTGATGCCACAAATGCAATCAGTAAAATTTTTATCTGTCCGTCTCTGTAACCGTTATACCTAGAAACAAAAACTACTCGACGGATTTTAACCAAACTTGGTACATTTATTTTTCATGCACCTGAGCTGGTTATAGTTTACTTTTCATCTCGCTACAATCAATAGGAGCAAAGCAGTGAAGGGAAATGTTGGGAAAACGAGATACGTTACTCCATTTTTAGAAGTTCCGTAACGTGTGCAGCCCTAATGGTAAACAGAAATCATAAACAGGTTTGACCAAAATCTTTGACTGTGCGCGCGGCTCCACAAAAAACAGAATTTTGTACTCCACGCGAGTAAAGCCGCAGGCGGACAGTCATACGTTTTCCTGTTATAAAATTTATGATTTTTAAATAAATAATCAGCCCCTGATGTTCCGTGATAGTATGGAAATTCTTGGTGACACGAACGCACAATAATTACAATTTGTTTGGTATCAAATAGGATAATAAAAAGAAATAATTGGTTAACTATACTTGACACCCTTTAGAAGCCCTTAAAGATAATAAATAATTTAGATATAGATAACTTCTGGTTGGCGGATATACAAATATTCCTCAAACTCAGTTCTTTGTCTTACATTTAACTCTTTAACAGACAGTTGATTAAATATTATATCGACAGTATAAACATAATTACAATACTGTATTATGATGCGTTTACGTGGAACAAGGACACTTATTAGTATCAAAATAGTACTAATAGGTACTAATAATTTTATTTCATTTATTATTTCGGATACAGTCGCGATTGGTGTTTTGTTGGAAGAAGCCAACTCAGCTAAATTATTTTTATTTTTAAAAATGTTTGGCGCTAACAGAATAGCATAGATTACTATCACACTGTACGTAAGAGTCTTAGCAATGATTGGAATAATGTTGCGTTATCTTGTTATTCTGTGAGTAAATCAATTATTATAAGGTATGGAGGTGTCCAGAATATAGATTTATAGTATGTATATTTTAAATTTTCAGGTCACTAATTGGTATAATTTCCGCAAATTCGAGAGAAGGGAATGATGTAAGAAAATTTCCAGAAGGGTTTCTTTTTGGAGCTGCGACTTCGTCTTACCAAGTGGAAGGAGCCTGGAATATAAGTGGTAATGAGAAATATATTTTAGAGCGATGAAGTTGCTTAATGACGATCAGGCCAAACTGTTTTACCTGATCGGATTTGTGCAATGAACGAACTTTCGAACCGATTTACAGAAAGTGTTTTTCCCATGCCTAAACTGATGTTTAGGCAAGGGAAAAGCACTTCACGATGATTCGTTAAATTTGGTTTGAATCTGTACACCGATTTTCTTTAAAAAATCAGGAACAGAGTGTATACTATATAACTAATATTCTACTTTATAGTGCATATTACTGAGTCATAGTTTATTTTTTGATATGCATAGAATTACAAAAAAAAAAATTTGGCTTACAGGAAAGACAGAAAATATTTGGGATCATTTAACCCACACCAATCCATCTGCGATTGTGGATAATTCCAATGGTGACGTAGCAGACGATTCATATTATCTTTATAAAAGAGACATCGAGATGTGTAGAGAGCTAGGTCTACATTACTACCGCTTTTCTCTTTCGTGGGCGCGTATTCTTCCCACTAGTTTTCCTGATAAAATTAATCAAGATGGTGTTGATTATTACAATAATTTAATCAACGAATTGCTGAGATATAACATAGAACCGATGGTAACGATATATCATTGGGACCTTCCACAAAAACTGCAAACTTTAGGTGGGTGGGCTAACCCATTCATTATAAATTGGTTTGGGGATTATGCTCGAGTTGCGTTTGAACTATTCGGTGACCGCGTTAAGTATTGGATGACAATAAACGAACCATTTCAAATTTGTAATGGTGGTTATGATAATTCTGAAGCGGCTCCAATGGTGGATATTAAAGGCATAGCTGGGTATATGTGTACAAGGAACTTGTTGCTGGCTCATGCTACTGCATACCACATATACGACAAAGAGTATAGATGTAAATATAAAGGCATCGTGTATATTGGTATTAGCGCCGAATGGTATCAACCTGAAAACGATGAACAAGTCCAAGCAGCGGCTGATTATAATCAATTTACAGTAAGTTCATACAATTGGATATAGTTATTGTTGTTCTCACAAATGGTAGGTATATGAAACCTTAAAAAATGTTACTATTAATAAATATAATTAAACTTTTTAAAAAGACGATTAACTTTTAACCAACTTTCTAAAATAAACGAGGAAGTAATCAATTCGCATTGTTTTCTATCACAAAAAATAACAAATATACTTTATACTTTACAGAGCAGGTAGGTACCATTCCTTTGAAATGTATAAGATCTACGAGAATCTACTATAGAATTAAACAACAAACGGTTTTTAATAAATTGTGTATTTCCATACATTGTGAGGTCTATGGAATATCTTTTAATGAAAATAAAACACCTACTAGTTATTTAAAAAATGTGAGTCACGTTTTACGATGAAATGATATAAGTGATTTTGCATACAAAACCAATAAAAGATTGTATTCATTCATTCAAATATTGCATAAAATATTATAAAATAAAACGCGATATCATCGCAATGTTCCAATGCAATTTCAACCAATAAGTTTAACCTTAAACTCATTTTTAATCAAATGCATGATTAGCATGATTTAAAATTAATATTTGAATGCAATATTAATTATAAAGTTGCCATCGCCCGACCCCGTATATTTAACTGCTATAATTTCTGTATATTTCAGTGGGGTCAATATGCGCACCCTATATTCTCTTCCACCGGCGACTATCCACAAGTCATGAAAGACAGAATCGCCGCTAAAAGTAAAGAACAAGGCTTTCCACGAAGTAGATTAATTGAATTATCACCCGAGGAAATCGAGTTTATAAAAGGCAGTGCAGATGTATTTGCTCTGAACCACTATTCCACATTATTGGTGTATAGAAACGAGTCTGTTAGAACTATGTATGAAAAGCCTTCTTTCAAAGATGATGCTGGAGTAGGTATTACAAAAGTGCCAGGTGCGAAGCTTGGAGAGTCTGACGCAACTGATGTAAGTCCTATTTGTGAATTACGTTTAAAATGGTTAGAATGTAATTTTGACGAACATTTCCTTAATCAAGGTAATTCATTAATGATACATCGGACTAAAATATTGGAATTACAAATGTCATTTATAATATTTGTTTATTCCATTTTAGAACTATAGTTGTATTTGTTCAAAATCAGGATTTTTATTGATGAAAGTAGATGAGTGACAGAAAGGCAATCATTTGGTGATAAATACATATACTACAAAAAATATGTGCGTGTGTTTTGCCTTCTTTCTACATTTTTTTACGAAATTTGATGTATAGGGAAAGGTTTTGGTTTTCTTCTGTACCTTGGGGTTGATATTAATTTAATTTGTCTTTTTCTAATTAGCAACTAGCAGTCCATAATCAAAATTTTTTGAATCGTTAGATTTATTATTCTTGCACATAAACGTTATCATGTATCGTTAACGAACATTTCATTTTATTCATCAAATTATTTCAGTACGTTCCATGGGGATTTTACAAACTATTAACTTCAATTCGAGAACAATTTGCGAATCCTCCAGTATTTATAACTGAGAATGGTTTTGGTACAAAAGGTGGTTTGGTCGACAATGACCGAGTAACCTACTACAGAGGATACCTTTCTGCTATGCTGGATGCAATGGAGGAAGGCTCTGATGTCCGGGCGTATACTGCATGGAGTTTAATGGATAATTTTGAATGGAATAATGGTTATACGTATGTATTCTTTCACATTATGTATACTTTGAGATGTTGCTTCTTCAAAGAATTGCATATTATCATTGTAATTGTTAGAAAGACACGTGAAACAACACTTTTAGATGATAAATTTTAAAACTTGATATACAAAACATAGTCATATATTTTTTTGCTTTGAATTCTTACCCAAAGAGATTTTGGAGCGTATTAAAAAAATAATTATGACGATAAAGTGATTTCATTATAATATGTTTTTTCAGGGAATGTTTTGGTTTGTATCAAGTTAAGCACGACGCTCATAACTTAACGCGCACGGAGCGCAAGTCTGCGTACGTGTACAAAGAGATTGTTCGCACGGGAACCCTCGATGTGAACTATCAACCGGACCTCTCTGTACTTATTGCTATTGATGACGGACATTAGGAGAACTACAACGATATATTTAATAAAAATGTGTTTTATTTCACTTAAAGTAAAATTTGAACCTGGCAACTCAAAATGAATAGTAAAAAAAAGTATCTATCCCTTTGCCTAGTTTTGGCTGTAGCCCCAAATACACAAAGTTTTATGTAAATAACATAAAATAAAACAACTTATAATTTATATACTACTTATTAGACTTTTTGAAATACATCCGACAAATAAGCATACAATTAAAATTCATAGTGTGTGAAAAGACGTTGATATATACACTACATCACTGAGTCATTCTGATAAAATCTATAAGATAAGACATTTTTAATTGTTGAATATTATCTGCTTGGAACATGTGAAAAATAAAATCGTGAAATCAATTGAATTCGTGTTTTATTGAAGCTGGAAAATCCACTGGCGCTATATAATGGGTGTAACACTGCATGTTTTGTAATCTACGGTTGTTTCATAAATTCTATTCTTTTGTTGCGGCAAATTATAATAAAAACTAAAAATGAAATTTATATTTTCGGTTAATATTACTAATCCCTTCTACGACCTACTCGGAAAACGATGAATACATAAATAAAACTACCTACTATTTAATAAAATATGTAAATAATTTGGGTCCCACAAAAAAACAGGATAGAAAGAAAATGTTAAATAATAAAACGGTGACGAATTTATTAAAACTAAAACAAGTGCTGATTAAAAACAAGGTCGTGTATTTTTAAGTTTCACGAAGATACAGAATTTTTAGGAAAGTAACAATTGAGTAACAATAAAGGAGTAACCTCAATTTCGGGATGACTCGTAAATTCTGAGGTGTTGGTTGGATAAAGACTTTACGAGGCTTAAGATGGATGACAATTAAAGGCGTAATGTATTTACATCGTCCACATTCATTTGAGCACCTAAACCCAAGTGGGATCTTATATTATAAGACTAATTAATTTTATAAATCAAATATTTTATTTCAAAAAAAGTTTCTATATTTTTGAATTGATCATTACACCTATTATTACTGTTCGATCATGTTATAAAATTTATGAACATCGTCATCGAATATTTTATAAATAATAGTTAGAAGCCGAGAGCCGATTCTGTGATAGTATGGACACGGTGACACGAATGCACAATTACTATTTATATTGATATCTTATCCTGACTAATATTATAAATGCAAAAGTAACTCTGTATGTCTGTATGTCTGTCTCATAACGCCTATTGATTTGGGAAGGGGCGTAGCTTTTATTCCGCATATTGCACGGGAACAGGATATATACGCCGGTTTAGACCGCACGCAGCCTGTAAAAGAATCGAAAGAAGTAATTGATTAACCATACTTATCACTTAGCTTAGGGGTTATAAATTATTAGATACCTTTAACTTCTTTAAGTTCTGGTTGGCGGAGATAAAAATTTTCTTTGAATTCGGTTCTTTGTCTCATTCGGTTCTTTAATAGACAGTTAATTAAATATAGCGTCACTCCAAACTCAATTACAATATTCTACTCATTAATTTGTTACATATCAAAATATATTCTGATCTGTTTACTTGCTGGTAGCAAGGACACTTATTATTAGCGTGAACATGTGACCGATAGGTACTAATAATTTTGTTTTTTAATTATTTCGGTTGCAGTTGTAATTAGTGCTTCGTCTTAAGAAGCCAGTTGAACTTAATTTATTTTTCTTTTCAAAAATGTTTCGCGTTATTAAAAAGACGTAGATTACTATCATACTATATCTTTTTTTAATGCAGCAAAAGTAAAGGAGCCAAATTCGTTTTTTTTTTCATAAAAGCAAGGATTAGAATAATGTTGCTTGATCTTTTTATTCTGTGGGTAAACTAATTATAAGAACAAGATATGGAAGTGTTATGAATATAAAGTTATAACATGTATTATTAAAAATTCCAGATCAATAGTATTTGGTTTAGTTTCTGCCAATTCGGAAGAAGGGAATGATATTAGAAAATTTCCAGAGGGGTTCCTTTTTGGGACTGCAACTGCGTCTTACCAAGTGGAAGGAGCCTGGAATATAAGTGGTAATGAGAAATATCTTCGTGAGTGATTAGTATATAAAGATTTATCCTTTCTTTAGTCTATTCGTTTTAATAATACCAAAATCTACCCAATGATTCTAATCAAAATCAATTGTGTAAATTCAATTAATCTAACACTATGCTTAACACATATATTTTTTATAAGTATATAGAATTATAAAAATCATTGGATAACTTACAGGGAAAACAGAAAATATTTGGGATCATTTGACCCACACTAATCCTTCTGCGATTGTGGATAATTCCAATGGTGACGTAGCAGACGATTCATATCATCTTTACAAAAGAGACATCGAGATGTGTAGAGAGCTAGGTCTACATTACTACCGCTTTTCTATCTCATGGACGCGTATCCTTCCCACTAGTTTTCCTGATAAAATTAATCAAGATGGCGTTGATTATTACAACAATTTAATCAACGAATTGCTGAGATATAACATAGAACCAATGGTTACGATATATCACTGGGACCTCCCACAAAAACTTCAAAGTTTGGGAGGGTGGGCTAATCCATTTATTATAAAATGGTTTGCGGATTTTGCTCGAATTGCCTTCGAACTTTTTGGTGACCGTGTTAAGTATTGGGTGACAATAAACGAACCATATCAAATTTGTAATGATGGTTACGGTGATTCTATAAGAGCACCGACGGTGGATATCAAAGGTATAGCTGAGTATATGTGTACAAGGAACTTGTTGTTGGGTCATGCTACTGCATACCACATGTATGATAAAGAGTATAGGCATAAATACAATGGTATAATATTTATTTGTATTAGCGCCGAATGGTATGAGCCTG
This sequence comes from Phoebis sennae, assembly GCA_001586405.1. Lineage (NCBI taxonomy): Eukaryota > Metazoa > Arthropoda > Insecta > Lepidoptera > Pieridae > Phoebis > Phoebis sennae. The sequence goes on along the minus strand of LQNK01000423.1, from coordinate 102,932 downwards.
AGAGCGAAGACCATATCCAAGCAGCGGCTGATTACAATCAATTTGCGGTAAGTGCTATATTGCGTATAATTTTTCGATTTCTTTCCACAAAGGGTGTAAGAAATCATACATATATAAAATAAAACTTTTTAAAAATACGACCAAAAATGAGAAGATTATTACTCGGGGCATATTTTTCTATCACCAAAAATTCAATCAAATTACTTAATTTTTTATACAGTGCGTACAGATGATTTTAAAACAAACGGAATTTTTCAATGATAAATCGTGTACGAAATTCTATTTTAATGAAAATATAACAAGTAATAGTTAGGTATTTGAGTCAATATATTTTACGGCGAAATTACAATTAATTTTGCATACACAACAAACAAAAAATATGCATATATATGCAAATATTGCAAAATTACTATTTGTACATAGTATTAACTATAGGTATATTCGATATTTTATCGTCTTATATTATCTGTATATTTCAGTGGGGTCAGCATGCGCACCCTATATTCTCTTCCACCGGCGACTATCCACAAGTCATGAAAGACAGAATCGCCGCTAAAAGTAAAGAACAAGGCTTTCCACGAAGTAGATTAATTGAATTGTCACCCGAAGAAATCGACTTTATAAAAGGCACTTCCGATGTTTTTGCGCTCAACCACTATTCTACATTATTGGTGTATAGAAACGAATCTGTTAGAACTATGTATGAAAAACCTTCTTTTAAAGATGATGCTGGAGTGGGTTTCAGACGAGTGGAAGGTGCGAAGCTTGGAGAATCAGACAAAACTGATGTAAGTACTACTTGTGAACTAAATCACCATCATCATCACTATAATATAAAACAAGGTCGCTCTCTCTGTTCCTATGTCCCGTTGTATGCTTAAATCTTTAAAACTACTATGCTTAAACTTTTTTTAATAAAAAGAGTGATTTAAGAGGAAACTACCTTCCTCTTGAATATGTATGATAACATCCATTTAATAGTGGAGAAATATTGTTATTTTTGACGTTTCTAATGTGATGTCGTTAATCATCAATTTCTTTCCGCTTACATTGCAAAAGCAGGCTGAACCCTACGAGATTTATCGAAATAATAATTTAAAAATAATTTTCATATACAACGTTCACAGTTGTTCTGTAGTGTATTTAGTATCAGTATTGCACCCGCACGAAGTCGGGGCTGGTCGCTAGTTTCCTATAAAGAAATAATTCATTAGCGATATAATAAATCGAATTCAAATTTTGTAATTAAAAATGTCATTTACGTCAATTGTTTAATCGATTAAGGTACTGTAGTTGTATTTGTTAAAAATCGCAATTTTTTATTGATGAAAAAAAACAGAATGTTAAAAAAAATTACATGTGACAGGAAGGTAAACGAAGGTGTTGGTGACGTTGATAATAAATTAGAGACAGAGACGTTAGGGTTTTTTGTTTCTGTATACACCTTGCCATCGGTGTTAAAATATATATTTGCGTATTTGGCGATTTTTTAAGTGTGTTATCGTAAACGAATAACATTTTTTATTAATTTTATTTTTTAAATTATTTCAGTACGTTCCGTGGGGATTTTACAAATTACTAACTTCAATTCGGGAGCAATTTGGGAATCCTCCGGTACTCATAACAGAGAACGGTTTTGCTACACACGGTGGTTTGGTTGACGAGGACCGTATTACCTATTATAGAGGGTACCTCTCTGCTATGTTAGATGCCATGGAGGCAGGTTCTGATGTTCGCGCGTATACTGCGTGGAGTCTAATGGATAATTTTGAATGGAACTTTGGTTATACGTATGTATTTTTAACCAACGTTTTTCAAAGTATTTATGCTGAGTTACTTCTTAAAATAATTGCATTTTAACACTGTCATTGTAAGAATAAACATAACATTCTCAACACTTTTAAAGCAATAAATGTAAAACATGTGGTTTTGTTTAATAACAGTGATTTAAAACAATGAAAAATACAATTTGTACAGTTGCAAAAAATTGTCAAAATAGTGAAGTATGAATTATTTTGTGCCGACTTCCCAATAAAGAGCATGAGCGTTTTTTTTATAACATTAAGTTAATAAATTTCATATTGTTTTCAGGGAATGTTTTGGTTTATATCAAGTTGACTACGATTCTCGTAACCGAACGCGCACGGAGCGCAAGTCTGCGTACGTGTACAAAGAGATTGTTCGCACGAGAACCCTCGATGTGAACTATCAACCGGACCTCTCTGTGCCTATTGCTATTGATGAAGGACATTAAGAGAACTACAACGACATTTTTATTAAAAAATGTGTTTTATTTCGAAAAAAGTGAAAGTTTTGATTGGTGCTTAAAGTAAAAATTAGGTGCTGAATAAACTGGAAACAACACAAAAAATACAAAATGATAACTTTATAAATCCATAATGGTATCTAGCCGCAAATATAAAAAAAATTGTGCTAAACAACTGGAAAAAGAGGAACTTATAAATATACTTTTGAAAATACACCCGACAAATAAACATACAAATACTATAAAATCAAAATCGTCTCATAATTTTAGTTGGTGAGAATGTAAATCCATATTCTCTTGTGAACGGATATTGATGTTCACTGCGCTGAGTCATGTTCATAAAATCCATAACATATGACATTTTTAATAGTTGGATATTATTGTCAAGGTTTATGTGAAAAATAAAATAGTAAAATCAATTGAATTCGTGTTTTATCGTAGCTGGTAAATGCACTGGCGCTATACAATGGGTGTAACACTGCATGGTTTATAATCTACGGTTGTTTCATAAATTGCTCCAATTTACTTCATATTGTCTTTTATTACGGCAATTTTTGTGAACATTTTGAACTTTGCAAAAACTAGTAAGGGCAATGAATATGTTTTCAGTTTTTATTAATACCGCCTTCTGCGATCGTATAATTTTATAACATTTTTTCCTCCCCGTAAATGAATAAATAAATATAATTACCATTTTTGCAATAAAGAATTACTAAGATTATTTACGTATTTTTTATTTTGAAATAAGTTATTTATGTGGGCGAAATTAGAACAGATAAATCGATTAATCAACATTTCCACTTTATTTAATTTCACGTAGGTAACTTCATCTTAGGTGACTTTAGTATTTTAATACCCAAGCCCGAATATTTTAATTTTAAAAAATATCAACAATACTAGTACATATTAATATAACTGTATATTATGAGTGAATCCAGTGTAAAGAATCTCGTTTGTCAGTATTCAAAACAAACGAGAGGATGGAGGAGACGAACGAGAGAAATGGAGGATGCGAGAAGCAGATTAGGTACATTGCTGCGTGCAAAATATAAAATTGCCTTACAAATTCACAATGTTGTTTATATTATATTTATAAAGGATGAGTGTACTTTAAAACGTGTGATAGTGTAAGTACTCAATCAAATGATGACGTTGTGACGTCGATAGTATCAATAGAAACAAATAACTCACTGAATGTACTTTACAATCTATTATTCCCGTCTTGACATTATATTCACATAAGTAACTATTTTTTTTATTTATTGTTTGGTCACTGAGAATAAATTTACATATGTTGGTACTATAAATACGTTCAGCTGTATAAATAACAAGCTATCAAGTAGATGTGGAATAATGATGATATTGGAATTTCTTGTTGATTAAGTTGAGGCAAAAGCCGTCCCATATAAATTTCAAGAAATTAAATGTCATATTCTGTCAAGCATACACAAGTGACGAATGTGGTTCTTGGCATGATTTTGTTAATTTTCTCCGAAAAGTTGCATGTTTATGGTGTATATCTACTGATTATGAAATGTAAGGGAACCGCGCCAGCTCAGCTAGTTAACATATAAATGACATAACTGTTTACGGTAATAATATTCATCAAACTTGAAAGAGAAAATTTTCGCTCGGCATATTTTTATTTTCTCTAAGGTGCATCCAATTATTGAGGAAATAAAAGAAATAGAAATCAATCAAGATGATATTTTTATTTTACGATTAAAAAAAAGACATTTTGGAATAAAATGCACGCAAGTTGCATGCGAGGTTTTAAATATTTTAAGTCCTCTTTTTATGGTGTACTATCGCTTGCTGTAGCAAGCTAGTGGAGCAAGCGGTTCCCCTACTGTTAAGTGACTGCCCGCAGTCCATATTTATCGGCAACTTGAAAGTGTCACAGATGCAGATGATTGAAGGAAGTACAGGGGATTTATGATAGAAAACTTAAAGACAGAAGAAAGGAGTAGAAAAGAATGCGAGTGGAATGGAATTTGAATACAGGCTTTCAGGCCCCCGCTCACGAAACACAGTGCAATACTGCTTCACGCCGATCATCTACTGGGAGTAATTCCACCGGTGCGAACTTGTTACCGTACCCGCACTGAATAGTCCTTTCATACACATACTTAAGAAACAATTTTGTTTATGTAGTTGCACACAAAGTCTAAAGCTATAAGAGCTTCGTGAACTTAAGCAAACTTTATATCTCAAACCAAACTTGCAGTGTGAAATTCACTCCGTTTTCCAGATCTGAGGTCCTCTCAATAGTTCTTATGGAAACTTATGTTTAAAAGTATTTAGCGTTGCTTATCCCGTGGGAATGAGCTCTGTAAAGTTTGGATATTTTCCTTCCTCTGCATTTATTTTTATAATGGGATTAGGAAGTTTTGAACGACCGCCTTGTTGGTCAAGTGGTTAATATGTGTAGCGTCAGATACAATTGAGGGTTCGATCACCCGTGGAAACAAATAAGGGGCGCGGAATTTTTTAATAAATAAATTAATATTCAGTCACAATTACCAAGCAAAGGTTTTACTATGGAACCTTGATTACTGATAGATATCCTCTTTTTAGATACATATATACTATAGCAAATTAACACCCAGACAGAAGAAAATTACAATGTTCATCTTATAATAACTTTTTAGTCGTGGGGATCGAAACCACTCCCTCCGGCGCAATGGACCATTGCTGTAACCACTGCGGCAATTGGGTTGTCTCCATCTTCAATCAACTAACATACTAGGAAGTTTAACTTACATTGAAAATCAACGGAATATTTAGTAGGTACTTATTTATTATCATTACTAACTGTTCTGTTAGCTTCCATAGCACAATGCTAAATAGACTATAGTTGTCCTCAATTAATGGTAAAGGAGTTTTTCAAATAGGAGCTGAGATTAACGCGTTGAAACATATAAACAAACTTTTAACCTTTATAATACTAGGATAGAATAGTCTTCCACGATAATAAATTCAAATATTTTTATAATAATGCTACCATGTACATATTCTTGAAACGAAATATTTAATGAGTAAGTTATCCCAATGGGCAACACAGGATTTGGAAATAAGATATTTATTATGTTCCTTGGTAAAAATACATTCTCACAGGAGTAGGAATAAAAGCTTTTGTTAATATTATCACTACATATTATAAAAACAAAGTTCTCTGTTTCTATATCCCTTTGTATGCTTAAATGTTTAAAACTACTCAACGGATTTAGATGCGTTTTTTTTAATAGATATAGTGATTCAAAAAAAAGGTTTATATGTATGATAACATCCATCAAATAATGGAGAAATATTGTTATTTTTGAGGTTTCTAAGGTGATATCGTTAAATATCATTTTTTACCGCTTACATTGCAAACGCAGACTGAACCCTACGACATTTATCAAAATAATGTACTAATTTGTATATACAACATTCACAGTTTTACTATAGTGTATTTAGTATCAGCATTGCACCCGTGTGAAGCTGGGGCGGGTCCCTAGTGGTATATAATATATATATAAAGTAAACTAAAATATTATAGCATGATAATATTTTGACATAACTTTCCAGTAAACGTTTTTATATGCCTACATATTTACAAAATATAATTTACGAATGGAAAACTATTACAAATAAATATATTAGCTATGTATATATATATTTATATATATATATATAATTGTTTACAATACTACTAATACATGTTTGTGTCAACCAACTTTTGATTTAAATCAAAATTATTGTAAGCTTTATGATGAGGCGTAACCAATATTAATAAAATATTAATAGCGATAGTTTTGAATTTATAATGAATTATGATAATATCAACAGAAACATTAAACACGAAACGTGCAAATACATCACAAAGCAATTTCTATCAAATATTATTAATCTCCGGCTGAAGTATTCGTACAATAATGAAGTTTAATTTCTAATTAGATGTTCAAAATTCAAATACAACCTTTAATGAGACCGCTATCTTCAGAGGCTATTGTACCTACAGCAATTTTAAATTTATAATAAGCTGCGACCAGAAGACTCGGCATACGCTAATTATTAAAGGCATTCCAGTTTGAGTTTTTTTCACAAATGAAAGGATATTTAGAAGCATTTAATACGAATTTATTTTATGACGGCTTTAATCTAGTGAGAATAATGTAATGTTACAAATTTTGACTAAGCTATTAAAAAAACTTCTGTTGCTTGGCAGTTCTTTTGTATTGCTATATAAACACATGTAAGTATGTTTATGGGCGGCGTTAATCACTTAACACTAGGTGGTGACTCGCCAGCTCGTGTGCCCTCCTTATACCATAAAAAAAATGTCTGCGTCAATTTCTAATGTTGAATTTCTACGCGAAATTATCTTCACACAACTGACAAAATCCGTTCAGTTAGAACTGAAGGCAAAACTGTCCGTGTATTAACACTTAATAGTCCCTTCAAAATAATTCTATGATATTAACAATGTCTTATTAAGGCTCTAAGCATACTTGATGTCTTGTAGGAATTGGTTGATGAAGTGTAGGTACACACTAAGTTCCTAGTTAGCATTAGCCAGACTAACTTTGTATTTGAGTGGCATGTGTGAAGTTAACTTTAATTGTAGACTACAATTGTGGTTGGCCGCTCGCCGCAGATTCTCGCTCAAGTGACGTTTGGTTGTAATGTGAAACAGGATTAATTACAGAGTTACCTAGTGAAATAACCACGGCTATGAAAAGAATAAAAAACTAATTAAATAAATATACATCTTAACAATTAAATTAATAATGCTTAAGCATTACTACTGCTGCTAATTCATTCCTCCACTATTTTCCACTAATAAACAAGAAAACACTTTAAACAAATTATGAATAAACTACGAATTAATTTTGCAATCAAGAAGTTAATAATAACTGCAATTACGAACAGCGTATAATAAGATTTCAGAGTCAGCATTCGTATAATTTGGACACATTTGTCCAATCAGCAAGTGCTCAAACCGCGAGTCCAAACAGTCAATATAATGGCATTGAATCAACGATATTATTTAACCGCGAAACTCTGGCCGTGACAGTTCTGAAAATGATCCCGGTAATTTGGAAAATAATTGAGAAATGTTCATATCAAATTATGGAAAGATTTTAGAATGCGAATACAAAAGGGTCATAAGGGTGCTTTTCCGTGAATGACAAAATGGGGGAATTTGGGAAAATTATTCGAATAAATATGATGACGCAGAAATTTAACTTAACTGTGATAATATAAATTAGAAAAAGTTAAATCTATACACGAATTTATTTCTGGAACCATGTGAATGCAAAATCAAAGAAATGCTACAAGGATAAAACTTTATTATTTTATTCAATCATATTTATTTATCATATACTCTTACATATTTGATATTGCCTTTCGTACTTTTAGCCTTATTTATTTTATACTAAAAATAAGAATGATACAAATTGTATGTTATGTCATTTTTGATCGTGAAAATGTTTTGCTTATCACGAGTGTTGGAAATGACATCAAATTAAAAAAAAATTAAAACACGTTAGTATTTAGTTTTTGTTAATTTAATCATTTTACTTAGTAAATAGTTTCACGTAAAGGAAAACTTTTTATTTTTGGATGGACACAGTAATACTTTAATCTAATCGTTACTTAGAAACATGTATGATAACAAAATGATAGAGATATGATATATTAATCAGTGCAACGTTATAAAGAAGAGTCGCCTAAAAATAAATAAATCTGTCATTAAAGTGTTTTTTTCGTACTAAAAGTTCATTAAAATGTCATATGGTAAGTATTTTGTATAAACATTATTTTTATTGAAACTATTTATTAATATAGGCACTGCAATATTTGTAATATACCGAAAGGAACAACGATATCGTTTGAAATAAAATATTATTATTTAAGACGCATTGAAAATACGGTCGTCAACTAATTTGCTACAAAGAAATGATATTAAAGTACTGAAAGGCGTTCCTCAAACTTATATTTCGTTATATCTATTTCAAGCGGCATATTGCAGAATTGTAATAGTTGACTTTAATAAAACGTTGACATAAATTGAATTCAAGGAACTCATACGTCAAATATTCTTGGAGTTTATAGATACGTGGCGAGGGGATATATTTTGATATGATGTAATTATTCTTCATATAGTTCAATTTTAAATGTAGAATAATACCATGATTAATATTATAGTACTGCAAACAAACAAAGGTAATAAACGCGGCAATTGAACTAAAAGCATTTTTTTTTATTTGAAATATTTGAGTCGTTTGCAATGAAAAAAGACACGAGTCATTTGATAACAAAACGGATCATTTGTTTTTGAATACAAAATTAGTAACAAATAACACTACAAGGGGATGTTATATTGTACTAAACTTTATTCAAAACATTCTATGTAAATCGTAGGGATCTCTTAGGAGATGTTCAAGAAAGTTCTATGCCAAGTTAGTAAATGAGTTCGTAAAACATTAATGTTTCTGCTTGGCTGTAGTCTTTGCCAAAATATGAATATTATAGAGCGATTAAAACCGAACAACGGTTTTAAAGTGTGTGGACTTTTTCCACAGGGTATTCAATTTTAAGCCGAAACAACAACAAAGTTTCTAAATACTGAAATCCAATAACGTGTAGGGTAAATTTTTATAGGCGGCTTATGTTTGCCGTAAAAGTTGTTTAGGTCGGAATTGAAACTCTGTGATTACTTATTTTTCATTTTATCGGTTGGTGGGCATTAAAATATATTATTGTTTTGGTTTTATATTGAATAAGTATAAGTATAATATAAGCTATGTTCAACCATTTCTCCGTAAGACCATATCGAAACATATATTTTGTCTATACTTCATTTCTAGTAGATTGTATGTGAGAAAAAAAGCCTCTTTTACCAAATAAAGCCAGGACAGCCATAGTGGCATTACTGTTTTTTACAATATTAAGTCCATTATGTTATCCAGTTAAAATTGAACAGAACTTGGGTAACGTTATACTATGTGCTATCAACGAATATTCATTGTATCACTTTTAGGCTACCTTGTCTTATTATGTAAACTTGTATCTACAGATTACAACAGGCCGTACATTGGTTACCCGCCCCCACCCATGCCGGACATAGCCTTTGAGCCGGTGCCCATCATGCCACCCATGTACCCTGAAGGCATCTTACCAGATCCTGTTGAAGTTGTGGACTGTAAGTACTTGTGATGCATGTAGTTGTAGTCCAGCTATGGAACTCGATCATTATTTTATTGAAAACATTTCTATTGGCTCATATAAACCCTAACTGAGTTAATTTCCTATCATCCGTCCGTGTACGTAAAGTGGGCTCTAAAGATCGTTTCACGCATTTACCCATAGGTATAAATATCTATTTTGATTTTGATTCATGCCGAGCACTTTGAATAGAACCTTTTCTTCATTATTTTTATGACCTTTCAACAATAAGCACATAAAGGTATGCGCAAGTACGGATATATTTCTTTTCATTTGGCGTTAACTTTCACACAAAGGATCCACAGAAATAAATCTATTGTGAGGATTATTCCGAATTCTTGAGCACTAATGTTTGGAGTGTCATAAATACATGTATAAAACAGTGTATTGTTATTTTATTAATTTTGAGATAACTTGTATATAATTCAGAGTCTTTCCTTAAGCTCAAGGATACCTTCTTAATGAGATAGTTGAATGATACTTAGCCAATAACGTAGCCAATAAGAAATAATTGACACCAAAGTGAGACATCGTGTTACTATGTTTTTATAGCCATATAATAATTCTCGTTAACCTACTCAATTAAAATGATGTCATACAGTGATATCATTACAATTTGACACATTTATGTTATCATAATCTTTTTATGTGAGGGTGGATACATGGTGATGGTGGATGGTGGATAACACGGTAAATGAAAATCATAATTAATAAGAATTTGGGAGAATTGATTGCTCTCAAATGTTAAACTTTTTGGAAATTGAGTAAACGTATAAAGTTACAGGAAAAGATGTTGGTTGGGGAATTTATCTTCTTCGCTATATAATCCCTCAACTCAAAATTTAATTTGCTTCTGGTACAATTTATGTGAAATTTCTACGTTTCGTATGGAGCAGGAAGTCAGATTTATATCTTCGGTATAAATGTTTCATTGACTTTTTGTGGGCGATTAGGTTGTTATCAGTTTTTATGTCTTTGTAACTAAAATATCTATCAAATGACTATAGAAAGAATCGTAGACTATTCTTTCGATTAGATTTCTAGCGCGCGATTTATACTTAATTCAAAATTTCATTTTCTTCCAGCGCCTCCAATAGACTGGGTGCCAGCAACCCGTCAAACAGCATACACCCTCGCCGACCGTGCCTTCCTGGCCGGTAAGGAAGGTTGGGATAACAGCCCGCTGTGGGCTATCCGTGTACATCATCAAGATAACCTTATACCCGGAAAATTAGCCATCTCCCACGGAACTGCGTATTTTCCACTAGCGGGGAAAGAAGTGCCGACTAATGATTTTGAGGTAAATATTTATAAATTGCTGGCTCGAACTGGTGTCCATTGTACGTAAAGGACTAATTTAAAGTATTTTTTATTTAGTATTAAATAAAAGAACGAATATGAATAAAAGCACTCAATTAGAAGCACAAATATGTATATCGTATTTCTTTATTGAACATTGCAGTAAATATTGACTTTTTTATCTAAATGTGAGAGTTGTTCTTGCAAATGAAATAGCATTTTCTAAAATTAAGTGGACATATAGAGACTTTGAGTATAGTAGAGTAGAGTAGAATACATGCATAGAGACTTTGTGCTCAGAAAATTTGTATGCCTATTTTCAGCATTGATTTGAGTTCATGGTGCATTGTATATAGTGTTATTTTTGACAGGTTCTTTGTACAGATTCAAGTATAGTAGAATGGGTGTCAACCAGCAGGGATGAGATTCCTGAATACGCCATACCCGCCGGCAACACTCATGTCGGAGAGCCTCTCTACATTGGCAGGGTTAAACACAGAGGCTCGTTGACACCTGGAAAGGTAATGTTTTCTCACAATTGATAAAAGAGATTCCCTTTTTTGAACGTGGGACAAATAAACAAAAATGTAAATTGTTCCATCTTATTTAAACTGGCACTAGAGAAACAGAGTAAAATTGATTAAACTTGATAAATAATGGTACTTACGTCCAGTTCTAACCTGATAATAATATTTTAAATTTAAGTAGTTTTTGCTAATCTCACAAGAAATATACCTTTAAAAATGAAAGAAGCAAAATAACGCTCATAATTCATGTTGTTATGATTAAAGTTATTTTGTATCTATCTGATAAATCGCGTGCGAAATTGCCAAATTCTTTAGATGTTTTAATATAGACGATGATTGACGTCATAGCTTGTTTTGGCCAGACTATGTGCATGTAGGAAATCATCCAAGGTTTTAAAATAATGAAACATCAAAGTGAGTGTGGCCTTGAGTCATGCTTAGTTGTACAAAGATGACTGTATTGTTTTGTGTGGAATAAACTATGTCGCTATGAACTAGTTTTGAATACGAAACTGTATACTCAATGCTATCGCATTCAGTATACAATTGCTTTGAATTGAGTCTATAGCCTCTGTATGGGAATGTTCTAGCGATCTAGTTTATCTCTTAACATCCAAGTCTATTTTTTAGAAAGAATCGCACAGTAATAGACAACTTTTCTAGAGACCCTAATTTTAAAACACCGAACGGTTGCCCGTCTTAGTTTCCTTCATCAAACCTTCGTCAAAAAACGAATGTTTAGAATTGGACAGTTTGACCTTTAGATATACATGGGCTGGGGTCAGTCACTTATCATCGGGTGAACCGCATGCTCCGCATGCCTGATGAAGCATATTAAAATATTAGTCATAAAAAGTACTCACCAAATTCACAATGTTTCGAAGTAACTCGTGATCGAGGACTGTCATCGCCGACATGCTCGTCTACTTGCTTTATTACCCAGAACCATACATCTATGATAAGTTTTTACAATATTTGAAATGATGACAATGTACTATTTAATTGTTTAAATAGTAATAAATCAACAGCAGGAATAGGATAACTGTTCACATTACTCATTATTCAAAACAAACATTACACTATTCATTCATGCGAAAGGGTCCAATTTACATATCGGTTTGGGATGTCAAAGTAGACAACCGCACTTTGATAATGTAACCGAACTATGAGGAATCTAAACGCCACTAGTTTTACCAATAATACACAATAGATAGGGAAGTCAAACAGGTAGTTTAAATCCTGTAGCTACGTGCTAATAATGTTGGAATCTATTAATTTGACCGCAATCAATTTAATTTCAGGTTCACCCGAGCCACAGATGCTGCTACATATCATTTGGAGGGTCGGAGATTTCGTACAAACGATATGAAATTCTTTGCGAAGTTCAATGAATTTTATCATGTAAAATTTGTTATTTTAATACACGTTATTGTTTTACTTTTTTCTATTTCAAATATTATACTGAAACAGCTAGTCACAACGACTATTAAGCAGAGTGAGGGTAGCTGGATCGTGACTCGTGACGTCAAGAAGATGTTCGAGAACCAATACGTAATTGGTACCAATGTGCCCAGACCTGCCTTTTTGAGAATTCTATATTTTATCTATAAAAATACCCTATTAAAAGCTCAAGTTGCCTCAAACACATTTTTATATACACATGAACATATTATGAAATCACAAAATGTTGCTGACAATACATATAACGTATTGACGATAAAGTGAATCTATGGTAAGAAAACTCTGACTGGTCGAACAATCTAGACTTCCTATTGGTGGAAAATATGTGTCTATGTGTTTTAATAATTACTATGCACTATTACGCAAAAAAATACAAGAAGCAATTACAAATCCCTTTACGTACAGTAATAGCGTTTAATCGTTATAAAAAAGGAAAATCAATGTAATGCCTTGTACTACAAAAGGTTCATTTGCAAAATCAACTTACAACACAGATCTTAGTGTTAGGTCCCAAATGTGCGCCGTGCTGATTGCACATTAAGTATTAATCTCCCCTAGGACTAAACCTAAGCATTAGTTTCCACTCAGGATTTCGGGATTTACGCGATGTTACTACGAAACCGCAAAGCTGTATGCGTTACGGTTATACTAAGAATTTTATTCAGGGATAAATCAAAGCCAGTTATTAATATAACCAAAAGCGAATTATATAATATGGTTCTTACGTAGTGAGAAGGAGGTGAACTCTAGCCATTTGTCGGACAATTAGACATTTATAATTTCACTTGGACCCTTTGATTGAATTGGACTTTATTTGATTAGGGCCCCTTTAAGAATTGATGAGTAAAATTTTACAAAGGTCGGTAAGTCTATATTATACTAGCTGTAACGCACGATTTCGCTCCCATAGCATAATGTTATATAGCCTATATTCATCAGGGATGATGTAGGATTCCAATGGTAAAATAATTTTTCAAACCGGTCTAGTACTTTCGGAGCCTGTTCAATTCAAACAATCAAAGAATCAAATCTTTCGTCTTTTTATATTAGTATTATATCATAGAATACTGTAATACACAAATTAATTGGCTTATATAAAACTTTTTAACCGGTTAGTAAAATTTTGTGGAAACCTTTTTACTTTCGCAAAGTACTAAACCTTTCTATCTAGCTTTGACAGGCGGAAGTTTTTCAATCTCCCTTAGAAGCTTTTCCGTACTTAGAAACTTCATTTTCACACTTTAGGGGTCCTAAATTATTTTGAAAATGCCTCCAGAGAAAATGTCTGTCTTTAGTCTCAATATGTTTATATTTTTGTTAATAAATAAAACCAGTCCAGTGTGAAACGAAATCGCGCACGAAGGGTCTTATATCTCTAGTCTTACTGTTAATATTGATCAAAATACGAAAAAATGCGTTTTTTACATGGGGTCGAACCTGAATATTAAATTATTTTATTATTTTAGTATTTGTTGTTTTATATGTTGTTATATAGGGAAAACATAATTTGTGAAAATTAAGGCTCTCTAGCTATCACGGTTTATGACATACAGCCTGGTGACAGACAGACAGCGGAGGCTTAGTACGTCCGTTTTTCATTCTTTTTAAGGTATGGAACCCTAAAAAAACATGTACTAGATATGACCTAGCAACAAACCAAATAGTAAACTAAACAGCAGTCTACGCGTAATATTCGTAGATCTATAAATATGAAACTAATAAAAACACTATCTCATCTACGATATGGAACCGCTCAAACGATCCAATATAATGAATCCAATGAATGATTCTTCACAGAAAAGTGTCTTTTCGACACAATCTAGCGCGAGCTTCGAAAAATCCCGAATTTAATTTTTACCCTACAAGCTGTTACCGGGCCGGATTCGCTGGTTTAGGTACCCTTTGAGGATTTTTGATTTATTGGCTTAAAGAAATGTTAGGTACATTTCTTGTGTAGATACTATCCATATTAAAGTAAGATGTTGCGATTTTGGGTTTAGAGACTGATTAAATAGCTAAACGTATTAAATTCTCTAGACTCTACAGTCCACAGTAACACAAGCAATCATGTGTTAGTAATTGAATGAATGAATGAAATACTTGTATACTTACATCTAAATTACAAAATATTTATAAAACAACAAGTAACACACACAGAGTAAGTTTACAAAAGGGGAAGCAAGGGAATGTATTTAAACAAGTGCATTTTTATTCATCCTTTTAAGACATAAAAGGTTTTGCCTATCGAGTGACCTTAGAATTACTAGCCCGGTGTTACAATTTTCAGAACTATATAATCAATCAGCGAAAAAATTTCCTACAAAATTGGATAATCTTGTTTTATTTATGAATACGTTATATAAATAAGATTTTCTCTGCCTTAAATTTAGCGAGCCCCTTATAAGAGATAACTCTAAAACGAATATTTATCCTCATAAATTTTACCGGCAGTACTTGAAATGAATGGACAGAAATAATTCCTCCATTAAAGTAATAGAGAATATACGAGGAAGTGCAGAACCTACGTGGAAATGTTATCGATTCAATGAGCAAAGTGTTCTGAGCTTCAGAATTTCTTTGTTGAAGGTCTTTAGAAACAATTTAAATACCCCACTCATTGTTTCCAAGTTCCAATCTTTTGTCACAGGTTTAAATAATGATGGCTTTAATCGTTACATCTTTGCTTTGGGTTACACTAATTACTTTTTTATTGCGTAATAGATTTGGGGTTCGTGCCCTTTGTGTGGTGCGTAATCGCAGTGCGTCTATTGGTACAGTTACAGAACATTACCGCAGAAATACATTAAATATAAGCTTCAAGCAAGCCTCGATAAAGTTTTAAAAGAGAATCTCTGATGATAAAATGGAAATATATTGAAACATTCTGCTTCAAAGAACCGTGTTTTGAATATTTTCAAGCGGATTTTAAAGTTCTTTCGTTGTTTCTCGTCGAGTATACTTGTACAAGTAAAGTGAAAACTTATCTGGGCGTAATAGTGATAAGAGTTGTAATATAAATGCAAAAGGATTTACTGAATCGGATATGTGCATTCTTGATCTAGTATATAGTGGGAATTGATTTATAATAATAATAATAATTACATTCTCGAACATTTCACCCTACGTTATCTTTTCCCATACTTAGCAAAGATTGTACTATGAAAACTAGATAACTGATAAAATTTAAACATATTTCTTTTGCAAATACATAAATAATATAGATAAATTAACACACAAACTACAAATTACAATGTTCATCACATAATAATTTTCCATTAGGAACAAACCCACACCCTCCGGCGCAATAGACACTGTCATATCCACTGCGCCAATCGAGTCGCCAAAATATGTAATAAGTATAGACATTCAATATGTACGAAAAAATGAGTTCTTATTGGCATGTCAAGGTAAGCCGTTAGCCATAGTGATTGATAAAGATCTGTAAATATCGTCATGTGGCAAAGCAATTTGTGATTCCTAAGAAGCTAGCGATGAAATGATTGATTGGAAAGATACGATCATATATATAAAAGAACATTCCGTTATTAATTTAATTAAAGCGGACCGAGACTTGGACAATTTATTTTATGACCAAACAACCGTTAATACCTACCAAGTTTATTTTAAGAAAATCGTTTGCGTGAACGAGCTCAACCTATTTCGAATAATGTAAACAGTTGTTAAGAGGTGGGATAAAGTAAGACAACATTTTAATGAAATCGGTTCTTCAAAATAATGAACTTAACGATTTAGTTTGTTAGTAAGTTTAGTAAAGTCTGTTAGTATAATACAATAAAAACAAAATAACGCCAAAATATGAGTGAGATGAGACATACACGTTTTGTAACTAAAGCAAGTAATATAACAGAAGAACTGTTATTTTACAAATTTAATGGTAGACATTCAACTGGAGGAATCAGATTTCAACAGCAAAGATAAACATTTAAAATTGTGTATTAGTGATAAAATTTCTTATAAGTTCTCACGTCAGCGATAATACATTTAAAGGAAGTTATTTTAAGGTAGGGCATTGTCCTTCAATGATACCTTGGTAATAACCCTGAGACACTCCCGATCGTTATAATATGGCCATTAGCTCACTTTAAGATAATAAAGTTAAGTGGCCTAAATTCCATTACAAGGAAATGTGAAAGCATAGGCTTTTAGTGTTTGTTGACGACCGCGCAGTAATGAGAGTTGGTTACGAGCCGTCCGCGATGATGGACTTTTTGTAAGGTATGGGCCTAATATCTAAGGGGCAGGAAATGTTTACTGCTCATACTTAGACCCTTATATTCACTGGCCATTGGCTGGTCATTGCCCATTTAGAGAAAAATACACTAATTTTGTTGTGGATATTTTTCAAAGAAATTTTCGAGCGACGATTTAAAATAATCGTTTTACCTACATTATTAGTTCATTATATTAAATTATACTATATGGTATATTATATACTAACATGGTATATTAATTGTTAAATATGTTATTGTTGACATGAATATATATTGTATACCCAGCCTGGTTATTCTTTGCTCACTACCTTTTACCCAGTGGTTGCCTGGCAGAAATCACTGTTTAGTGATAAGGCCGCCAATTATACTGTTAATTTTGTAATTAATACTTTGTGTTTTCCTGTCTTTATGGTGTAATAAAGATTTAAATAAATAAATATTTAATATCTTGAGACTATATTACTAAAATAGGAAATATAGGTAACTAACATTTATCCGCGGCTTCGCTTTGCGCAAATTCGGAATCTGCATTTTCTCACAATAAAAGGTATCCAATCACTTTATAGACTATCAGTATATGAAATTCATCCAAATCCGTTTGGCAGTTGCGACGTGATTGATACACAAACAACAAACACCTTACGAATATTATAAATGAGACAGTTTGTGAGGATGTACGTCTGTTTGTTACTCTTTCGCGCAATAACTACTAAACCGATTTTGATAAAGTTTGGTATACATATAGGTACGTTTTATCCGGAGTTGCCACGGGATCAGAAGTTACGCAGCTGAAACCGCGGGGTGCAGCTAGTTTATAATATTAGAATAATATATTCCATTACTATTATGTCTTCCAAATTACCCTGTATAAAAAAATATTGCATTATTATTGATAAATATTGAAAATAATTCGGTGTTGGTTAATTGAAACAATATTAAACATTTATAATCCATTTATTTTCATTATTACATACATTTAAAGGCGTGAATAATATTCACACCAGATAAAATTTTACACTTAGCTCATGTTCCGACAAAGATGTTCAATATTTACAATACTTAGTTAAGCCTGTGTTTAAATATTTACAACTTTTTAACATGTACATATACTTAAACAGACAGAGTTATATACACATCTTAAATTTACTTTTATATTTGAAATTTGCTTAAATTATTACCTTTTTTCAAAATATTACATCAATTCTCTTAAACAAATAGCATTTAGTATTCACATATTTGTAAAAACTTGATAAATTAACAAGCACCATCTAAATGAAATCAACTTTCATTCAAGGAATGTTTTAGGACGATATAAGTAAGAAATGGGTCGTAGTATTAAAACTTTATAAATGAATTTTATTCTCATTCTTGTCGTCGTTGAAGTCATTTTACTGCTCCTAAATATACGAGTGTGATTTAGGTACGGATCATATTAAAATAATTCTGAAATTATGAGGTGACAGCGAATTCCACATTCTGCGGGGATTTGGAATGGAACTTTTATTAAATTCAAAGAAAAGGCGAAAGTAATTCTAATTTTTTCATAAAACTCTCTCGGTCTTAAATATGATAGATTATATCATGTAACACTGGGTAGTCATCGCCCGAGTTTAATTTCTTTTACACAAAATATGAGTATTATATTTCACTATCTACATTAAATATTTTAATTAAATGACTAGAAAATTGAAATCATAGTAATGGTTAAAACATTAAGTCATACATAAATATTCTTAAATTAACAAAGTCTAGATTTTACCCATATAGTTCTTCTGGGGTAGGCGCAGGGCGCGGGGGGTTCGCTCGTCAAATCCACGTTCTTTCCTCAGTGACGCGAGCAATGTGTGACTCATTCGCACCGCGGTCGCTGCGCCGAGCGGACGTGCCGCGCCGCTGTCAGATGCTACTCATCATTGTATTATTGTAGGTGCTGTGTAGCGATATGCGCATCGTACCTAATAAAAGGTTTTTCATAAGTATTCGAGCAAAACACGGACTATAGCAATGAATGCATGAATATGAATTTATTTTAATTTTTTGGGTTCTGCTAACTGGTGGATGCGATGTTGGATTTACATCAATTTGCTTAGCGGGAAGTATCATTAATGGCTTAAAAAATTAAAATAATGTAAAGCGCAAAAAAAGGAATAAGCTAATGATAAGCAAAAAAACATTGCCAATGACCTACGCCAGCGGTATAATGCACTTAACTACGGTAATTTGAAGCCAATCCACAATGCAATGGCCCTGTCTTTTTAAAAACATCTTTAAAGTTAATTACCAACTAGGATTGACCACCGTTCAACTCCTTGTCTATTTTATTTGCATGCAGCAAATGAGGAGTGCCGGGCGGTTTTTTGGTACTCTTTGTTGTAGATTTGAATGTCGTCTTGAACAAACCTACGAAGAAGAATTGTAGTGAATCGTTCAGAGGTACCGACGAAGCGTAAATGTAGTTGCGGAAACAAATAAAACTGTTAATAAGCGACTTTTACGAATGCAAATATAAATTATAGATTAAAATTTACAAACTTTAAGGTTATATATAGAAATAAATATAAATGAAGAGTTGTAACGTACTTGTGCCGTTCTTTCGACTCGGGGAGACGGATCGCATGGACATGTCGAGTCGGTCTGGGCCAAAGGCTCTGTGTCGACTGAAACCACCGTTACCAATTGCTCCGCAGCACCAGAAGAACTGTTTGAAGCCTCGTCGGAATCTGTAATTAACAAATTGTTATATCATATTGAAATGTAATAAACTTAAGCGTGATTGACCCAGTCGGTTTTAAAGTCAAGTCAAGGATTGGTATTTTGTGGTCTGTATAGTGATTCAGATATTGACAAACCACATAAACCATATATGGAATAAAGTTTATATTAAATATTGATAGGGACAGTTCTTGTAATGACTATACGTGTGGGTAGTTATATATCGACGTAATAATATGTTATTGGTTCGTGTTTTAAATATAACAGGAGAGATATTACAATACGTGAAAGGAACGCTGTTTTCATCATCTATAAAGAATCGCAGCTGGCAATGAGTATACATTTTTTTGTTGATATTATAATCAATCATACCAATATTCAGAATTAGGTATTAATAAATTTAATGTGTTTTCGTTTCTTATTCCAACACGAACCTTTTTGCATTGTGCCTAATATGTTACAATTATGGAACTTTATTATAAAGTGCTAGAAGTAGAGTTTGAATTTATAAATTGTACAATGTCCGAACGAAAAGTGAATTGACAAAAACATTTTGATTTAGTAGCTGTGTTTATAATGTAAATAGTTGTATCAATTTAAAAATGCAAATAAGCGACCGAATAACTTAACTGTAATTTTATTTTTGTTATCTCTCTAGAATTCCAAACCTGGTCCCTAATGTACTAGAAATTCGTATATTTAGAATCGAAATGTTGGCGCTAACAGCACAAGCGTATGATTATGAACCATTCCTAGGAGAAAAAGTAAACACTGCAGTATTTTGAAGTATGTATGGAAAAATAGTTGCTTTGAAGGCTGATGGATTCATACCCACGCTTGATTGCATTTGAATTTAAATGGAGAAGTAAGTTCAGCTATTGAGCTACCTTTATAATGTAAAAAGTGGGAACTGACAAAAATATACAGCTCATCATATCGTTTACAGCCTTTTAATTATTTCCTTAGATTTTTCCAATACGTTAATATTGTATGACTCGAATATAAAATATTTTAACGTAGGTCTACAGAATATGTTTAGAATAATATAGACAAAAATGAATACATTTTTCGTTTAAGACGGGATTTATCCATCCATCCAGCTCTGCGCTTTCACCCGCGTATATCTCCCGTTGTTGTAGGATTTTAAGGATAAAAACTATCCTCTGACTTCAAAGAATCTCTGTACAATATTCAATTCAAACAAACAAAAAATCAAATCTTTTCTCTTTAAAATATTAGTATAGATGATCCGGAATAACAACTGTAGTTTGTATGCGAGGGTGTTGCGATAAAACTTCAAAAAATTGTAACATCTAATTGCATCTGCCAACAAAATCGAAGTTCTGCTTGTTATAACTTTGAAATGTTAATACTTTCTATTGAATAACTTATACAGTTAAAAATCTCAATACAGACAACTTAAAATATTGGAATACAAATAATCCATATACCAACGACCTACGTAGGTACTAAAAAAATACTAAAACTTACTTGGAATTCATCCAACAGTAAATGATCGGGTTATACATTGAATTACTCATGGCCAGCCAGTAAATGCCGAGGTATATCTCTTGTATATACTTGTAGTTAACCACGTCGGGGTAGTATGACGTCACAATGAAGTACACGTGGAAAGGCAACCAGCAGACAGCGAAAATCACCACCACTACTATCATCATTTTGACGACCTGCAAATTTGTTTAAAAGTTGTTTTTTTATTTTTGGCCAATTAAGAAGCAATCGATCATCGCTGTCCGATCTTTACAGGTCGTAGATGCTTTGTTGGTCTAAATACTGCGGATTGACGATAAAAAATAAGGAGAAGAGGTCGAGGGACACTTAATAAAGAAGTGAACATCATTTAAAATATTAATATTAATTAATGAAATGCAGACGAAGTAAAGGGAACAAGAATAGAGTAACATAAATTAATATGTAAGTATTGCTTTTGTGTTGCAAGATTATCCACGGATCTTTCCGCGTGGTATAACTATTTTTTAATTAGAAGATGAATATTAATAACACTCTCTCACGACGTGATCCTTTTTAATTTGTATCATATGATGTGAGATGTATGTTTATAAAACAAAGTCGTGTTAGGTATTATTTATAATTCAAGATGGCTGAATCCATTTTTATTATCTATAAATTTGTGTTCTTGGAGAATGGGATAATAAGTATTAAAATACGATTCATCAATAGAAATGAATAATTTAATATAGTCTTAGTGGCTATTTTTTCGTGACACAACTAGTAAATCAAAATTTTATCGTGAAACAATAGTAATATTAAATACTATTGTATTAAACCTAAATCTACGTTATCTTGGCATGTATTATATTCATCTGATTACATTCCTCAGGGACTCGTCAAGAACCTTTGTGTAATTATGCGGGGCCAAAAATTATTGAGGTCGGTGAATTTGCTTTCAAGTCAAATTAAGAAGGTACATAATTTAAATTCCAATTTTGTCCTCAGTTTGCTAGAGTTCGTAATGGATGTGCACTATCAATATTGATTCAATCTGCTCGTATGTGTACAGAAAGATTTTTAAAAGGGGCTTTCAGGGCTAAATATATTCAAGAGAATAATAAATATGGGGAAAGATAGTCACGTTAAATTAAATATAGGAATTACAAATAAGCAGCTAACATTTGGTTAGGTAGTCACTGTCTTACAATATAAATATAAATGTTAGAGATACGTAATTTTCAACGTGCAAAGGGGGATAAAACGATTGACGGACAAACTATAAAAAATCTTTACAGTTTTAAACTGCTCATTTAAGGAATAATTATAACTTACCCTTCGTTTGCTTTTCACGTTGTCCAATTGTCTCTGCGTGCATTCCCCGATAGATTTTGATCCCCATAATTCCACTCCCACTTTTGCGTAAGTATAACTCATTGACATTATTGGTAGGAAATAGGTCAATAGCATAAATATGACGTTATACCTGAAAAGTTTTAATATAAATAATAATTCTTCTGCACTAGATACAACTATAGTACAGTAACCTTTGCTCAAATCTGACAAATCTTAGTCTACATAAATATTGCACAGAACAAATTGAGAATCCTTTATAATGATAATAAGTATGATTTGTGACTTCCTTATTTGTTTTCTAGGAGACATAAAATTTGTTCAAATTGGTACATTTTATAAGCGTTCAATCAAATCAGTTTGACGTATGAAGAGGCCCATCTCGAAACAGGATAATGATGTCTCAAAGCTTTTTACAAGATCTTGTATAACGAAGAGCTCCATCATTACATATAAGTCTATTTTTGGACTCGAGGTTTGATCGATTGTTATCTATAATAATGTGATAAGATTATATTTTATTCGATCATCGGAATCTTTTTATTCATCAACGTCAACTTTATAACCAATAGGTTAACTCCAATTTTTTTATGTGATGCGCGGTATATTGGTTGTACCTAATAACTCAATATTATTCAGTTTAAACTATACCGAATCAGATATTCGGCCGAATCATTTGGTTTGCCATATTCTTGAAACCTTTTAATAATTTAAGAAATACTTGTACCGAATATGCCAAATACCGAATACCTAATAAATATTTGGCGCATCCGTAATTATTGTGTGATTATTTATTTTACTTACATGTATTCTAGCTGAGATCGTGTAGTTATTCCATCCGGCCAGTCGGGAAAACATATTCGCCTACAAATACAACATCTCCATTATTACAAAATCAAGCCGCAGCTTTTATATTATTATATTCTCGTAGCCTCAAGCACATGTTCGATTTCAAGCTGGGAATTTTATTTTCGCGGTAGTACAAAAATAAATAACATTTCTTGATCTTAGGATTATTGTTATTTCTGATTTAATATGTTTCAAACTTACAGGTATGAGATAAAGCAATTTTTTTTCTAATTTTATTTGTTTTTTTTCCTTTCTATACTCTATCTTGTAAAAAAGCAGAGCTTTCTAATATTTTTCCATAGGTTTCCATCAAATATTAAATTCTCGTAACCACCTTTTACGGATAAAAATGTAAAAAAACATCCAGCACGATATTAATTTTGTTATTCATGAAAACGTGTTTCTAAAAATAGTTCAAAGTGAATTGCCTTAATGTTCCATCGGGCAAAAGATCGGAGTCCGTAGTGAAGTATAGAAAGTTGGGGCTGCTGATGATGCAGCTGCCGGCCCAGATCGCGGCCGCTATGCCGAGGGTAGCGCGTTTGCCTAGCCTCGGCTGCAGGGGACTCATTATTGCTACGTATCTGAAACAAATTGTACTCGTGAAATGAAATGCTTTATTTACCACCACATTAGTATATAAAATAGACATATTTTTTACTACTTAATACTACATGAGGTTAATACACAGGTATAATATCGTGTTTAAGTCAAAAAACACATATTTTCAATATGCGATCTACAGCATGAAACATTTTTGCATTTTTTTATGAATGGTCCTTGCCAATTGTGGAATTTTAGTTAGAGCCGTAAATAAATATCCTATCGTAAGTATAATGAATGAATTTTTATAAAAAGTTTTAATGTGTTGAATTAAAATATCGGTAATTTACATAATTTGCTAGAAAAACGATAAAGTAAATCTTTAAAATATATTAAACGTGATAATTTCCGAATACTCTATTAAGCTCACACTTTAAGTTTTAGTTATTTAAATAGGCATCAGATTGAAGGACTTTCGAAGTTATTCAGTAATTTACTAAGTTCGTGAGCTGAATATAATGACATTCCTTAGAAATTGTACGAAACACCACCCTTCTTAGAATTTACATTTCTGCAATAACATAAAGTATACGAATCCTACTAATATTATGAATGCGAAAGTTTTTGAGGATGTAAGTATGTTTGTTACTCTTTCACGCAAAAACTACTGAACCGATTATGATGAAACTTGGTTGGGTTCGGAATAACTGTGTCCGTAATAATAACCAAGTGTTTCAGTCGTGAAAAAGGGTATGCTGCATAACATTTTCAGACATAAAAGAGTGGGAACCAAGCATTGCACGATTGGGCTAAGCTCGCTCCCGTATAAGTACCATCCCCCCAGCAGAAAGTCGGTGTGAAGTGTAGGCCTGTATTACCATCCCATTCCTCTCCCATCCTTGGGTACTGCTCTCCCAATTTTAATCCTCTCCAGAAAACACTCCAAAATTATATTAAAAAATTTTGTTCAAAGAAATATGAGGCTTTAGTATGCAAAGGATGCTAATGTTACAAACGATGCAATTCAGTGGAATGAAAATCGAGTAATAAATTGCCCGCGGTCCATGGTTCCGCAAATAATTGCACGACTCGCGTATAACAACATTGTGTGTATTATTCTACAGTTTCAATTTAATTACCTTTTATTAAAAACTTTAAGCTATTTTACTTTAAGTCACATTTCATTCATTAAACAGTTTTTCGACAATATTTAATGCAACATATTTTAAATCACTGCATTCCTTTTACATCATTTAGAAATATCGGGAAATGTAGGGAACATATATGTATATGTCTTGATGCTACTTTTTCGCGGTAATGTGTAACCATAATTATAGTAATTATAACAAATCATTGCAATGATCCATAAATAATAGGAAATAGTATTTTTTTTTTGTAACATTGACAACTAGAGGTTCTTTACTGCTTTGCTCCCGTAGCATTATGAAAAGCCTTTGCCCCAGTAGTTCCGGAGATTAGCACATTCAAACAAACAAACAAACTCTTCAGTTTTATATTATTAGTATACATAAATGCCCCTTGTTAATGTTATTTAAACACGATACATAAATTGTTTCATCGAAGTGCTTTTCGTTTTCATTCGCCTAATTAATTCGCAAAATGTTTAAAGAACATCAATTTATTCCGGACGCTTTTATTAAGTTTGCCATTTTCTGTAATCTTCTTTCAATGTTGACCTTTGAGAAAATATTGCAGTCTTGTTCTGCGATATAATTTGTTCAGGTCAATTTACAAACTAAGTAATGGAAAAAATTACAAAATTAGGTTTTTTGAAAAAAAGGAAACCTGGATTTGAGCGTAGCGTAATTTTTTTTAATAGGTATTATATTGCATTTTTATCACTCAATAAAATTTTATAGATATTATTTTTTCACTATTGCTCTATTTAAACTCAAATTTGATGTTGAACGTTCGAATGTATGGTATTACACTTATTTGTCAAGAATCACAAAAACCATCCATTTTGTCAAGTCAATTTGGATACAAAGGGAAATTCGGATAAGCCAAATAGTATAACGGCCATTTTCAATATTCTATCTATCCCTTGATTTGCTTACTAAAGTCAGACAAATCTATCTATTGGCACTTACTTTGATTTCAATATCCTATCGACGGATAGCCTTTGCTATGAATTTTGTCAATCTTACGTCATATAATCTGACATAACAATCTATCCATAATCATTGATACATTATTGAAAACGGTCGTAAGTCAGCCGTCACATCTAATAATAACAATTTCTAATGTATGAAAAAATCGTATAAGTTATTGCATAGGATTGTTTGGGTCTCTAATCTCTTATCCCCTTGTCTCTTGGGACCTCAAAATTTAATAAAAGGCTACCAATTGTTTCGGATGCTTTTGGGGACCTTTGCTCCTTTCTTATTATGACATTAGGGTCGCCCACGGGTATTATGATTTTATTGTTTCCAAAGTTTATATGTAACTTAAAATACTTTCTGAAACATATCAGGCATCTTTTTAAATATGCCCCTTTTTACTTTAATATTGAATAACTTGTGATCTATGAGCAAATACTGCAATATAAAAGTACCTCATCTTCACTGACAATTACTTATAATTTTTGTTAAATAATGTTACCTAAACCAGCTAACGAGAGTTTTATTAAGAGCATGCGGTTCACCTGCTGTCAAGTGACCGACCGTAGCTCATGAACATTTAGAACAGCAAAGTGTCGCATATGCCTTACCGGCTTTAAGGAAGGGGAAAGGATAGAGGGAGAATTAATGATGGGAAGTTGGGAGAAGAGTAGAACGGGAAGAGGAATGGGATGGGATTACAGGCCTCGGGCCCCGCTCAACGTGCGAAACACAGTGTAATACTGTTTCACTTCGATCTTCTGCCTGCTCGGTTCCCACTCTTTCATTGCTGAAGAACGGCACAACAACTACGCACCACGGCTAGAAATGGGGTGGTGACACATGCATTCTAACCCGTCGCCACTCGGGTAAAAACTATAAAAAAGCTTCTCTAATTTTACAACAGTTAAACGAGTAAAAAACGTTAGGTAAATTAGGTTCATAACCAAGTTGCACATTTTTAAAAAGCACCCTAAAGCAAAACATATAGGTAGTCATAATTATATACTCACCGATCGATACTGATAGCCATCAGAGTGAATACAGACGCCGAGATGCTCAGAACGGCTACGAATTGGCAAAATTTGCAATAGAAGTGCCCGAATGGCCAGTCGGAATACAGCATGTACGTGAAATTGAAGGTAACGTTGAGGGTCGACATCATTGTGTCCGCTATGGAGAGGTTCACTGTAAAAGATACTTGTTTTATGCAAAATAAATAACACTAAATTTTACATTCATAATTATTAATAGATTTTGAAACGATAGGTTGTTGCGATGTTTTGAGTATCAAAATACTCAATGACTTAAAACGGTTGTATGGATTTTAAAAATAAGGCTAAAAAATAGGTAGTTTATAATTGTACGAGCAATTTCAATAATATGTCAAAGATTATGGATAAACTGTTAACTCAG
>LQNK01000423.1:22553-75148 GCA_001586405.1 Phoebis sennae | reverse complement strand
ATACAGGGGCAATCTCTGTGAATCCCGATGGGAAAATCATTTATTACGGAAGCAGCCTATATCTCGGAGTAGAGTATGCCTAATCTAACTTTCGGGGAAAGTAGGATTACGGGAAATAAATCGTCATGCTAATAATGTCGCAGGTTTACCTACTTATGCAAAGTTAGAGATACTTCTTCAGAAAATTAAGATATCGCAGAATGTTGAAATATCATATAATTAGAATCAGAGAATACTTAAGCTAGGCATTCACATGATACCATCGTACGCATAGGATTTTTTAATTGTAAAGAAAATGTGTTACGTACAATACGGCTCAGTTGACGCACCTGTGTGACATTGGTATCATCACTACATAGTATAAATATAGTCGCTCTGTTCTTTTGTCCCTTTGTATACTTAAATATTTAAAACTTCGCAAAGGATTTTGATGTGTTTTTTTAATAGATAGAGTGATTCAAGAGGAAAGCTTATATGTATGATAACATCCATTAAATAGTGGAGAAATACTGCTATTTTTGAGGTTTCTAATGTGATGTGGTTAGTTATCAAAAAATTATCATTTCTTTCTGCCTACATTGCAAACTCAGGCTGAACCCTACGAGATATCAAAATAATGTACTAATTTCTATATACAACGTTAATAGTTTTTCTATAGTGTATTTAGTATCAGCCTACGCGTACGAAGCCGGGGCGGGTCGCTAGTAAAGAATATAATAAATACTATGTGTCCGATGCGTAGGATATCGATACGCCTAGCATTAAAACCCGGTTAAGAGGGCACATTCCAAAATTACGTGTTTTTTTAATTTCATGAACTAGGCTGGAAGTTACGTACACAACAATGATCACTCTATCAACATTCGCAACTGATAAGTAATAACATTGATACTATACTATTATTTTCATTGATGATTGGCAAATATTTTATGCAATTTTAATATTTATAGTGATTCATAAATAACTTTATAAATAAAGTACTTCGCAAAACGGTGTTCAACAAAGTGGAAAAAAATCAGCGTATTATACAATACCCATATTTTCATAAAATAAATAAATATGGCAATTATTTTTCTATGCAAAAACTGGTTTAAAAAAATATTAAAGTAAGCCAATTTTTGCATTTGAGCATTATATTCTAATCGTGTTTTTAATATTGAATTGCAGTTTTTTCGTAATTTGGCTCTATAGTGCACTAAACATTATATATTCCGTTGGATAAATGTTTTTATAGATTTTGTTTTTCTATCATGGTTCAATTTGCCATGAAAGATTGTTCTGACGTGAGTTTTCTGAGATGTGAAATACTATGCCGAGATTGCCTTCGCGGTGAAAAACTGTCTATATAAAATACAATTTTTAATTTTACTCTATAGTGCACTACATCAAGTCTTAATCTTTATAAAACCATAATCTTTGATTGATTTGTTAACATCATTACCATATTGCCCTTGAAGAGACATAAAATTGCGTAATTTTGGAATTCACCCTCTTAAGAAAATTAACAAACGACATGACTGATGACAATAATAGTTATTGAAGTGTATTTATTGTATGACATCGGGTAGTTGTAGTTTCTTATTTTTATTAATGAAAAATAATTTACCTAAGAAATAATTGGTGACGCTTCTCATTCTCTTATTCGCAAGAACTATCCATATGACGACGAGGTTTCCAACGGTGGAGACGACCACCATCCCGGCGAATAGCACCGTCCATAGAATCTGCCGCCACCATGGAAGTATGAAGGATTGGTATACCTGCAAAAAACATACTTTTCAACACGTTCTCTTGTTTTATTTAATAATGTTTAAGAGTTACTACATTAGCACGTTGCATCGACGCAACGCTACTGATCAACGTATTGCGTCGCGTTGCGTCAACGCAATACGTTCAAAGAAACAATTGTAGAAAAGCATCTGAGCTTTCACAGCGCGGCATTCTTCCTCCTGCTTCGTCTCTCGTCCGTCAAACCATTTAAACGTTAATTACGATGATGCAAGGCAATAATGGTGCTTATCATAAAATATGTTAACATTGTAACATGGAAGCGACGACGACGGAGAGCGACGCAGTGCAACGCAACGTGCTAATTGAGCCTCACTCTTATGGAACATACAACAACCGGTGCAAGTTGGTACTTGCACCGGTTGTTGTATGTACTTGTCTTCTTGAAGAAGACCGGCGTGAAGCAGTATTGCACTGTGTTTCGTACGGTGTCCGGAGGCCTGTATTCCCATCCCATTCCTCTCCCATCCTGTTGTATTCCTCTCCCAATTGCCCATTATTAATTCTCTCCCTATCCTCTCCCCTTCTTTCAAGCTGGCAAGGCATCTGCGACGCTTTGCTGTTGTAGATGTTCATGGACTGCGGTCAGTCACTTAACATCAGGTGAACCGCAAAAAAAAATCCCAAAAAGTCATATCTCAGACAGTAAAAATAAAAATGTCGCAAATGCTTTACTGGCATGAAAATAGATGGGTAAATAGTAGTATGCGAAGTAAAATATTTGTCAATATGGTCCAAATGACAAGTGTCTATTTCAAAAACCAAATAAAACTTAATTTTAACGCCAGGTGACCAACCGCCACTCAAGTATAGAGTCTGAATTGGTTTATAGTGCCATGTGTGTTTGGAGAACTCATAAAATATATAATTAAGTTAGTAAATTCGAATGTATATCTTAACAGAAAGAATTAATTAATAAAAAGAATGATAATCTATTCTATCGTTCCCCTTATGAAAACTTTTTATGAGTTATGAATACGCGATTACGTGATATAATCAAACCAGCGTTGTATGACAATGCCGTCGTCAAATCAGGTATAAAAGATACACCTACACTTTACATTATTAATATTGATAGAAGTAACAGCGCCTAATTAATATTAATTAATATAACACATAGCGTATTCCTGTAACTACGTGGTATCATGTAATTATGTTTTACAGCTCAGGATGTATTTGAACCTTTAAATAATATTCAACGTATTGAGTAATTATTATTATTGGGATCTCATCATTATATATTTAAGCTTTGATGTAATATTACGATTTAACAATTTACCATCATATTATTTCTTAACACTAACTATCCTGCTAATACGTATGTATGTGTGTATGTGTGTTTGTTAGTCATACACGCCGAAACTACTGACTACTTTGAAAAAAGTTGCAGGATCAGAAGATACGCAGGTGAAACCGCGGGGCGCGGTTACTAATGATATAATGGTTGGCGGATGGTCGGTAGTACAGCCTAGCTACGCTTCTAGCCGATAGAATCGTTGTCCAGCAACATGGTTGTGTGGTGCTCCACTATTTCCGTGGTTGTGCGGAGGGCTAATGACCTACCCACGGAAAAAGGACAATAATTGTGTCGGAGGCCAAGACCCAATGCGGGTGTCTGCGGCAAATATTATGGTGATAGTGGGATACAAGAAGACTCAATTAGCCAAGGTATCTACATTAGCAAGTCAATCACAAATTGACAAGTACAGAAGGAACACTGACACATCAGCCATTTGAAACATGCATCACGCATTCTATTTTGTGGTATCAGAAAGTGTGATTGAGAAGATATAACCAAATTTACGACCATATTCTAAGTCAAACGAATACTAACCAACTTATTTCGTATAATACCTCAGCCTACATTCAAGTGTAAAAATGTAAACAAATAAAACTAATTAAGACATTATTCAGAAAGAACGATGATTATGTCGTAGATTATTCCACGTACAGTGTTCCCTATACCATAGTTCGAATAAAAGCACCACTCTGATAGCCTAGTTTGGCCGAATGGGACGGACACATGTAGCTCGAGGGTAAAAGCAAAGCCGGAGCGAAAAAGGCTTTTAAACCTACAAAGGCAGCACATATGTACCCTTTTTTTCGGAATATCCTATGTCATACATAGGAATATTATACTTCCTTGTATATTCATTTTTATTTTGGAACAAAAGAACATTAGTTATATTCTTGTAAGACATTAAATTTTAATGTTTTGTTGTCTATGTTTAGATTTATGGTCGTTTGTGTGTGTATTATATCACATATCACAATCAATGAATGTTTTTTTATGAAATTTCGTATCCAGTATTCTATATCCAGATTTTTGAACTGGGTGTATCAACTGAAACTGAATTTAAAGCGAGCGTAACCGCCAGCAGAAACAAGTGTGAAATATCTTTTATGGACGGAGTGTTTAGACGAAAATTGTGTCATTCAACCTGCTAAAAATCCGCATTCTGTACAATTATTGTTGGATTAGATGTCGCGAACCGTCTAATCATATAATGGTATACAATAATTGAAAGTGCACAATTAGTGAGGATATTTCATATGAAACATCAGTAAACGATATAAAACGGTCTAACAAAACCCATATCCAATTTCCTCTCCAAACCACCTTTGAAACATTTATATGAAGCAATTAATTTCATTTATACATATATAAATTGTGTAAAATAATATAAATTAAGTATGCGCCGTATTTTCCATACGTTTGAAGTTCTTTCTCACATTGTTTTAAATATTATTTACATTCATTTGTTTTAATTTCAGAAATAATTCATGAATGATTATTTATTCAAAAGCCAGAAATTTTATACAAATATTTTCACAGAATGTAACTGCTGGAATATACTTCATACGTTTCAAACTATTTTAATGAAAAATTTGCATTTGGGTGACGAGACAAAACAGGTGGTTCGTCATACGTTCATATGATGACACAAAATGCTCTCACTTATATTTAATTTTGTATACATCAAAATATATTTTTGAAATCAAGGCCGAAATGTTTTTATAATTATGATTCATATGTGTGTGTAGCAAGTGTGATATGATATGTGTAGCAAAACGTGGTAATACTTTTTATCCGTCTAATATCATAAATGCGAAAGTTTATATATATGGATGTATGATTATGCTCACGAAAAAACTGCTCGATGGATTTGGATGAAACTTGGTATACATTTAGATAAGGATCCAGTTTAACAAGCCGGTTTTATTCCGGAATTCCCACAGGATCAGGAATAATGCTAGTTAAAACGCAGTGCGTGGCTAGTTTATATGATAAGTCAACAAATTATGAAGATATCGTAAGGAATAACGTATTATTTCTAACTTCTATACAAAATAATCAAGTAATTATTCAATAAAAATACTTTTTAATGGATTTTAAAGGCGGTTTATTATATATTATTTTACATTATTATTTAAGCCATTGATTTTTATTATTTTAAAATGTATTTTTATTCAATATAGAAAGTACTCGCGTTAAACCCAAGAAAATACCAAGTAACTATTTCATATATAGCGAAGCAAATTTAAAATCATCTTTATCCTACCCTTATCCCATTATTTGGGGTCGGCGCATTGGGTGTTTTTTCTTCCACTCGTCTCTCTTCTTTGCTATTTCCGCATTCGTACCTCTTTCATTCATATCTTCTTTTACACAGTCGATCCATCGTTTCTTTGGCCTACCTCTTCCTGTCTGACAATCAATCTTCATATTTATTACCCTCTTCCCAACATAACTATCCTCCTGCCGCAATTAAAATATTAAAACAAAACATTCTCACCTGGGTAATATTATTCGAGTGATTAACATACTGCCTGTTGATTTCATCGTAGAATGTGATATAGAAGTCCTGTGTTCCCAGGGTGGAGGTCCAGTTGGAAACCTCAGTGGGGCTCAGATCTTCGAGCATCCTCGCACCACACCTAAGAAGAAAAAGGCAATGTAAATTCAAAAATGCGTAGTTTCCTTTATTGACCCTTATAATACTATTATGACGATCCTAAAAACAACTTTTCATCTCATTGAGCATGCAAACTCAGTTCATGGAATTGTGTTCAATAAATAGATATTTATTTTATGATTCGTTGAAAAAAATAATATATAAATTTATTGCTGATCTATTGCCGTAAAATGTATACGTCAAACGAGTATGATTTGAATTTTAAAATGATATTATGTTTATGAAATATCATACCTTACATACTAAGAGTTTTGTATTTTTATGGGTTCTTTAAATTGAAAGTAAAAAATAATAGTTGAACTCCGCGGTTTCACCCGCGTAGCTCTACCAAACAATCTCTGTACAAAATTTCATCCAAATCGATCCACTAGTATCTAGATCCGGAGCCCATTTAATTCACACAAACAAACAAAATCAAATCTTTCCTCTTTATAATATTATTAAAGATAAATTATATTTTTATATTGTACCCTGTAAAAATCTTAACGTCATAGGAAAAAATTATCGCCATATATACTAAGCATTTGCCAACTACCTTCAAGATTAATAAAAACATTGTTTATATATTGTTATTGTAAAATAAATTGTAACCATCCAAAATTAGATTAACCCAACAAAACACTACACATACCAGAAATAAAGACTAAAAGAAGTTCTCAGTACCGGAAATGTAATATTCCAAGATTAGCATACCCTTGGTAAATGTCAGTTAATGTAAATCATTTCACAATATACACGTTTCCACTAACATACAATCAGTTTACTCGAGGAGAAGAGCAATTATAATTCTGGAATGGATATTCGAAGCACGATATGAATTCCCTGGACAATATTTCTAACGTTATATTATTTTGTTTTGAATATTTTACGTTATATGGGTCAACTCGTTCAAATCCCTAACAATTTAACCCTTAGATTATATAAATTAAAATTGTTAAAACTTTACTTATATTATATACCATTATTTTATGTTTATTCCATATTTTATCTACAGCCAATTAATCTTACCAATAAAACGTTTCGTCTGAAATGAGCTGAATTTGCTTACATTGTATAATATTTGTCGTTCACTCTGTATTGAAATTGCGTCATAATGGACTTAAAGCCTAGTAACACAATATTATTCTTAATTTGGTCATTATGATAATGATGCATTAATTTTGTGTAATTGCGCGTAATGGTTAGTGAAGGGCGGAATAAATGAAGCTTAATACTCTCTCCTGTTATTTCAGGCCTAAATCGTGATAAAATAACAAATTAGAAAATAATACAAACCATTTTATGAATTATTTGGAGTGAAAAATAAAATTAAACTGTATAAAAGTTGTTTACCAAATTACTAATTAACATTTTTTTCATTACAAAAGTTCAAATAGGTTTACTTGAAGCGTAAAATGATATAATTTTATTTGTTGTCTCCGTAATGATGTTATTTTTTTACGAAAGATGTGGACATTAATGTTACTTTCTTTGAAATATTAGAATAAAAATGAAGGAATTATTTGAATCACTTTAATAGTTTTAGAAATAATTATAACGTATTCGAACCTGCATTCATCTTCCTGTAATCGATTGGCGACCCGTGATCATATTTTCTATCATAATTGAATTTATAAAGCCCATATTGATTTCATTATACATAAGGAAATCCAAACCATGATAAGAACATAATTACTATTAAAAAGTAGATGTGTCCGCGCTAAAGCATTATAATTTATAATAGGCTCATGCGCCAGCCTATTATAATTAGCTAATTAATAATTCATGCGGTAGTAACGAACATAACCGAGTGTAACAATCAAACCAACTTTGCCGTTAGTCTAAGAATAGGAAAAGATCGCATTCTTTCCTTATAGCTCATAAATTAAGGAACTTCAGATAAGTAATACTTAAATATTGAACAGCCAGAAGGATCCCATTAATTGGATCGCAGGTATTTGACTCGCCCACATCCACATTTTATTGTCTGGTAGGTGGAATTTCTCTAACTTCCTAAGTCCATTCCTTTTGTACCTATTATTAACTTTTGTATATATTTTTCCCTCTTCTGAGATTTCTTTAGTGAGAAACAATATAATGACCGCCATAAAGTCTGTTTCCAGCATATTTTGTGAATGTTTATATACTGTTTAAAGATTTAAGAGTAGGAGCCGAACATAACAAAATTGAGAACCTCCTCCTTTTCTTGGAAGCCGGTTAAAATATCTTTACTAATCCTCTTGCGCCTAGCGAACCTAGCGAAACCAAACGTGAAATTTTACATAAATCATCTTCGCACAGACCAAAATGTATTATATTGCAGTTATATTTTCCAACTGTTGAACTTTACCCATGTTAAAGTTATGAAATGAAACGTCAACCCAGAAAGTCTTCCATAATCCTTCATTTTACATTCAAATTATAGCTTTGCATATTAAGGACATTTGAATTTTTTTATGGGAAATTATTTATCGCCAAAGTTAATGTATGCAATTTGTTGAGTGGAACAATAGAATGAATGAATACATGATGTTATTTTTGTAAAAATGTTCTTATTTAGAACCTTTTTCTTTTAATTATTAAATTTATCTATAATACTTATATGAATCACTGCATAGTATTCGCAAATTTTCAAAGCAAAGTCGTTTTCCGCGTCTGTCTGTATGTATTTGTCTTAGATTTTAAAAAGTACACAACGGGTATTCATATGTTTCTTTAATAGAAATATTCAAGAGAGAGGTTGATATGTACATAACTTGCATAATGTATGACGTGCGGAGCCGGGGCGAGTCGCTAGTTCATAATAATGCAGCATGTTACATGTTATTTTTATTTTTTTTTATGTTAAAGCAGGCAAGCGTGGCATGCGGTTCACCTGATGTTAAGTGACTGACCGCAGCCCATGAACATCTGCAACATAGGAGTGTCGCATATACCTTGCCGGCTTGGAGGAAGGGGACGGATTAAGGAGAGGATTTATGATAGGAAGTTGGGGGAGGATTAGAACAGGATGGGAGAGGGATGGGGTGAATATACAGGCCTCCGGGCACCAGCTCACCGTACGAAACACAGTGCAATACTGCTTCACGCCGGTCTTCTGCTGGGGGGTGGTAATTTCTGTATTATGTATTAGCTGATACGGCGGCTTCGTATATAGCCTATGTTAGTCGTGGATAATGGAGCTTTCGAATGGTCAAAGAATTTTTAAAATCAGTCCACTTTTTGAGCCTTTTCATTACAAACAAACAAAGTTTTCCTCTTCATAATATTAGTGTAGATGAATATTAATTAAAATTTGTTGGCATTCTATGTAATATCCGTGTTGACCTTGAATATAAGATACGTTTACTGTTTACTTTTAAAATACTTTTAAATTTGTAAGTTATTTGAACTTTGCCAATTGAATGCTCTTTTAACATAATTTAATCCATTTATCCTACAATCTAAATATATGAGAAAATAAGATTGTATCTTATTTCCCTCCATTTATTCAGATCTGAATAATGAAAGAACAAAAGAAAGAAAGATTGAAGTAACCATAAACTAAAACATCGTCTATATTGGACACAGTTTCATTTTCCAATCCACTCAAAGAACTTAATTTAGCAAATAATTGTTTTCTTAAGTGGAGGATAAATTATGTGTGTTTACGGGATCGTAATAAAGTGTCGGCCTCACACATTCTTCACGTAACTACTTTATGAGCAGGGGTTATTACGCCCACTTTAATGCCCACCTTTTAAGCTGTTAGCTAATAAAGAGTAAAACATTGAGTTACTATTTATACACGTAGAACTTCAAGGGTGAATAAAAATAAATTAATGCGTGGAAATCGTAATTGTCCACTAATTAATGACAATAAATAATAAGTAAGTAAACGTAATATTTCAGTCCATTTCTAGGTATCTACTAGCTGATCCGCGCATCTTCGATCTCGTAGCATAATAGGTATTATAGAAATAGCCTATAAAATATAGTCTATGTAACTCGTGGATAATGTAGTTTTCGAATGTTGAAAGAAGTTTTCCCTTTATAATATTAGTGTAGATAATAATAATTATAACTTTAATAGATACAATAAACACTCAAATTTTCTTTATAAGACTCAATTGTATTAATGAGCATTGGAATTTATTGCTTACCATAAATGGAATTATAAACTTTAAATCGCTCTTCTGTAAAGTAAAGGATTAAGAGTTTCGATAGGTTACGTAGGGCTAGTCGATATTTATAACTGTATCTATATTTGTATATACTATAGATAATAAGATAGTATTAACTTCAAACTTTGATTACTAAGCCAGTAAGTTTAACACCTGAGTCTACAAATAGTACAACCACTCTTCGTAGAGTGTTCTACGAATCTTGTTTCGAGTAAGTTCTCAGCTCCATTCTTATTCAAATCCAAATAAGATGCAATGTGTGCGCAATACTTGAGGGTTGAGGGTTGCTAAATTCGGTTGAGGATAATGCAAGTTTAAAGTGCTCGTGTAGTTGCTATCGAAAGGTGCTCGTGTAGTTACTTATACATAATGTCTATTTTAATATTGTGTGTTATATGTAATTTTATACTATAATAATGAGTGTTTTTTTTCTTTTCTTCCACTATGTCAGAGGTCGGCAACCTTTCGAGTCGGAAGAGTAAAGATCACAATTGACAAATTTTCAGAGCTTTTAAAGAGCCACTTTTTTTTTCTTCCAAAAAGTCGATATATTTATTTATATGTAAGTAGTGTTTTTTTTCAAAACTAATGACATAATGATTAATTAATATTTGCGCATGGAACAATAGAGCCCCAATTTCATGTCCAAAGAGCCATAGGTTGGCGACCACTGCTCTACACCAGTGAATTCCACAATTTGTAGAATCATGATATTTAATATATGTGTTCTTAAATTTAAAAAATCTCATAGTAATAAAATAATATGTGTGTATGTTACACACATACTATTTTATTAATTTCTAAGAGTGTTCTTCTTTATGTATTTTTCTTTAAAGTTTGTGACGGTTCATCATTTAGGATGCTCAAACATGTATACATATATTCATGAACGCCCTTGTTCAGTGAGTACTAAACCCTGTTATTCGAGTAGATAATGAAATAGCTGGGTGTGTCCGGTCGCTAAATATATGTAAATAGTAAACAGATTTAATACACGCGACTCATTAACGACCGGCGTGTGTGTTAATAAACATTTACCTACCCATTATAATATTACAGTGGCAACTGATTAATATACAGTAATCTTATAATGGAATTAAGTCACACTATTTTATTCACTTTCACCATTAGAAGTACATTTTAATAAAATAATACTGAGTAGAATCTTCTTCTTCAGTCTTTAATAAGACTTTATACATATAGATTACTTACATCTTTTTAAAACTTTTTTTATTTCCTGATAATGAATTATAGAAAACGCATATTCAAAATATTTAAAAAAAGAAATACATATTCAAAATATTTTATTAAAAAATATTTTGAATATGCATTTTTTATCAAGCATAGTTAGTGAATAGTGTGGGATTTTATTAATATGAAGAATTAAAAATTGCAACGCAGGTGTAAAGCTTCAGTATGAACAGAATATATTTAACACAGTTTCATAAATCCGTAAAAAATATTCGTATAAAATATACATTGTTATTTCATCATATGTGATTTATGAAATCTAAACAAAGTGGCAATAAGGTATAACAGCGTCAGCGTCTATAATAGTGTCAATAGCGTAGCTAATAGAAGCTAAGCATTCCGAAAGCTAGGACTATTTATTGGGGAGATGTTTGAGCTGAACTTGTATGCAATGCCTTTCTTAGTATACCCCGACATGGAACTGTAAACCTGGCTGTTGAACAGCTGCTGTTTTTAGGCTTTTGGGCATGTATTCTGGCACATAAATAAATAAAAATAAAATAAAATAGTCGTATACATCCAGTTGGTCCTGTCAGTCAGAACTAGGCTGCCTTTTTTGCTATCTGCGACCTAGGAGTGACATTTTATTTAAATATTCCGAAACGTTACCAGAAATTATCAGTTTCAAAAAAAACCTTAGATAGTCAGGCTTTTTTATCTTATATAGTAAATATAGTTATCTTTCTTAATTGTTAAAATAGCTACAGGGATAAAGAAATCTAAATATAGCTTAAGACGAAGGAAAGGCAGATTATACACTTTCTAGAATAGAAACCGAATTGGGTTAAGTATCTTTTTCAGATATAAAAAATAAAATAAAAAATGAATGATATGATAAATGATGATGATATGAAAAATAGATATGTTTTGAAAAATGATGATATGAAAAATAGATATGATTTTTTGTTTACTTTCAAAACAAAATAATTAATTCCAGTCTGGTAGTTTCACTGGTAAAGTTCATAATAAGTCATCATCTTTGAGGTTTATCAAAAGACCCCTTCCAAGTATTTTGAGATGCGAAGATGTACCACCAAATATAAATATTTAATCGAGGTAATTCTCTTTAATCTCCAATACTTAGCAACTTTGATTTACGGAGCTTGTATTTACCCGTGTTTGGTCACAGAATGTTAGCACAAAATTGCTTGTGATTTTAGGCCCTATTGATTTATACTAATATTATAAAGCGGAAAATATTGAGCACGCTAATTTCCATAGCGAGTGAACAGATTTGAAAAAGGGGCGAGATTTCGACGGGAGCGATCGGTTAATGGTCTACCCATATTTTTTTAAATCTGACATCTCGTTAAAAAATCAAGCAAACTCTTCAACTTTATTCCATAAGTATAGTTAGAGTAGGTAAGTTTTTTGAGAAAGTCATTACGTTTATACGCATTACTGATGCAACTGCCGACAAAACTCCTGCAACACATCTCGTGTTACAGGTGATCATTGGCGGTGATAATCATCTTACAGCGGGTGACCCACTTGCTCCTCTGTCTGGTCTCTAAACTCATAGCTAGCTTTAATATAAATTTGTAACAACCGATTTAAAAAATCGATTTGTTTTACAAATAATATAAATGCATTGTCATTTATTTAAATTCTTCAAAGAACAGCAATCTGTTCTTATTTAGACATAAATGAATATACGCTATAGCTTAATTTTTTTTATATTCGAATCCGAAATATTATGATAAAAGTTAGGTGTGGCCCGTAAAAATAGACTTCAGAATTTTTTTTTGGCTAAACAACATAATAAATAAAGCTGAATTTTGTTTATTCGTACACAAACCAGGTATATACTCATATTTTACTTTATTATACATTCAAATTTATGAGTATTAATTAGTAATAGATTTTGGTATTTGAAGTTGACTCTTTGATCATTTTCAGTAAACTAATTGCGGGAAATAGTCTACCCTATAGCAATAAATTGGTCTTAGTTAATCTTCATTTATGATCATTGTATTAATAAAATGCATTTTAAAGTTTCGAAGTTTGACGTATAATGGTAAATTAGGATTGATTAAGAATGTAATCTTAAAAATTTACGAGAAAACGTGAAGTGGCTCTGAAGCATAAATATACAATCACATTGCAGAAATCTTGTTATTAAGTATTTGTCAACTGCCTGAAATTCAGCTGAGGATAAGGAACTTTGGGAGATTAATGATGTGTCTGTTCCCTTCGTAAATAAAGTATTTTCATGAGTATTTGCTGGGAATGAGAACAATACCGCGGCTTACCCATTGAGAGAATTTTCTCGAAGATTGCCTTTATTGAAGAGTTCACCATGGCTTTCCTGGCATTCATTGCAAATGAAATAGCTTTTCATATGAATTCAAGAAAAACTACTACAAGATCATAGCTTTCCCTAAAAAATTAAGGCTATCAAATAATTTTTACCATAGGTAGGAAAAAATCATGGAAGTTCGCCTAGTCAGCTAGTATACTAGCTGACTAGGCGAACTTCCTACCGCCATTTTTAAATGTGACTTATTTGACAAATACAAATTATTGGGGAAAATAAAATGGTTGTTTAACTATTTTCTTCACTATTTTGTTGTATTTTATCACCTTTGAACCTTACCTGAATTTCCATAAACAATACAGGGACAGCGAGCTCACGGATAGCTATTGATTCTGACTGAGGTGTATGTCATTAGTATTTATTCAGCCGATACATTAGGAGATAATCCAAGCGGTCTTTTTCGGAACAGCAAAGCATTAAACGCATTAATTAATCACTATTGTGGTCGCATTAGCATTTGTGTACCGTAAGCGCGAATTATACTAACGTATATACAGTAAATTTCATTCTGAAATGATGACATTTATGAAAAATTCTTTCACTTAATGTTTGTTTTTCGTGGGAAAATATAATGCAGGCCTGCGTAAAACGAAATTCGGTAGATTAAATGAGAACCTTGGAAAAACAGTCATGGCGACCACTGTAATGAGAAAAACTTGTTAAAACAGACCATTAATTGTTGTGGTATTTTATATAGTTAAAATAAATGTAATCTGCAATGAAACTACGTTAATATGCGAATATTTACATTAAGAATTATAAAGTAATGTAATCAACAACACATAAAAAATCTAAATAAAATCGAATTTCTTAGTTGGCTTCCGAAAATGTCATTGTTTTTTATTTTTAAACGAGTTTCTATCTTTTTGGATACGTACCTTCGTACCTTACTCATTAATATCAACTTTATCTTATGCTTATAAAATAATACGCATCAACCTAGGAGGACGCAAGAATTTCGATATCGATACTTAGATATTTCCCAGCAACACTGTTCACCTATATTGCAAATATTTATTTTTCAAAACATAGGATGTAAGTATATAACATACATTTTCCACATACCACGTGTAATTTAGCTCTCTAAACACACAGACACACACACCACTCCTGCCATGAAAAAGTAAAAATAATCGTTTGATATACGGAACTTATTAATATGATTATCGTGAGAATGGGTGTTATTACAATAATATTTTAGATTCGCAGCTGATACATGTCTGTGTGTAAAAATTTTGTTTATATCAGGCTAACAGCTGCGTCGACTGATTTATAACTTTTAAACATTCAAAGATGAACGGTTCAATTTGGGCATATTACCTACGCAACGCTTATAAATAACAATAATTTATAATCCCGAAAAACAAAACATTCACTAATTAAAACTTGTAAGTACTAATAAAGTCATAAAAATTTCTTATCTAATTTGACGTAATGAAGAATATCTGATACATGCGAAGTGAGATTTAGAAATATAATTTGTAATTAAATTATACTTAAAAAGATATTTATTTTAGATTTAATATATTCAGAAATATAAATTCATACATTACGTGACGTGAAATTCATCGCCGGTTCTCGAAGCCACAAGCAGCGATTTCATGCGTAGCCTCGGCCCAAACTTTGGCGAGCGAATATTTGCTCCCAATTTAAATTTCTATCTAGTTTCGTAAACTCTTAATGCGCATTAGTCACCCCTAGTGTAGACAAACTATTGTTATTACTAAGCAATTGATCCAAATCCTAAAGACCTGGGCAGTAATGGCCTATGAAAGGTAAATTAGAACAATAAAATGTTTCATATTGTAACGAAATGAAATGGCAGTATCGATCAAAACAACCAAGTTCACAACACAGTGAATATGAATGGCCAAGAGAAATGCATTGTATAGAGCTCAGAAGTTAATATTAAAAAGTAATTACATAATATCATAAATTTTATATTATCAGAGATTAAACTTACATATTCAAATAAAAGGCATTTAAATTATTCTGCAAAGGATCTACGAATACCAGAATAAACGTTTAATAAAAGACCATTGTTCTATACGTACTTTCTTGCCTCATTTTAAAATAAGTTTTGTCGAAATGATTTAAAACGAATTCCCGCCTTTCAATACAGTTTGATTGGAATGGAAAAATCCCCT
Organism: Phoebis sennae; assembly: GCA_001586405.1. NCBI lineage: Eukaryota > Metazoa > Arthropoda > Insecta > Lepidoptera > Pieridae > Phoebis > Phoebis sennae. Next base: position 59,526 of record LQNK01000423.1, on the reverse strand, counting down.
CGGTGTAATTCCAAAGATGAATGACGATTGGCCAATTGGATTTATTGAATCCGAAAGTGGTGCGGTCCCAATGTGACAATATGTGTCTCGAAACGGCACTCGAACGACATGAAAGCTTTGAAATGTAAACTCGATACAGACGGAACGCATACACTTAGCTTTATTAAATTTACTCAAGGTTTGGCAGACAGATAATGGCTAGTTTTGCTAAGTTTGTGTTCAATCGAATTTGGGGCTACTAATGAAGTAATTTAGGTCGCTGATTAAGTGCTGGATGTGTGGATATAAGGACTGTAATCCCAAAGATAGGGTCGCCAGATATAGACTATCAGTCTGGGATAGTTCTGAGGTAAGCCGCGATTTTAATGTAATTAATTTTGACTCTCTTGTATACTTAGCCTGAAGTATACCGTACTTTTTAAGCTTTAAGTAGTAAATGTATAGGGATGTAAACGTGGTGGTGTATTATTGGTATCTTATTTTTATTATTAACTTTCTTATCATTTAAGTTTATCTCTAAATCCTGCGTGAAGGCATAAATGCTATGTATTTCGTGCCATAAAATTTGTTATTGAAAGTTCTCGTTATTTTTTCATTTAAGACATTTAAACCAGTCCAAGATGATTAGATATATGTTAAAATGATCGGCAATTCATTGATTAATAATAAACATTTCAAACTGAATAATTAATTCGATCCGACAATGTGGAATTCCCTTTTATTGAAATTAGTTTGCCAATCATTAATACAGATAGAAGGGTCGGCTTAATGTATGTCAGTTTGAAATATATCGAGAGGCTTTTCGTAAACGGTACTTCACCTGGTATTACTATTTATTTGCTTCAATATAGACAATATTGTTCCAAGTGACTACTTTTAAGAATTATGAACCATATGTAAAATAAAGTAGGAGTAAAATCTGGCCAAATGTGAGTCGGACTCGCACATGAAATGTGCTGTGCCAGACACACCCCATAATATGTTTTTTTGTAATTGTTCTAATGGTGGTATCAGAAATACATAATTTGAGAAAATTTCAACTCTCTAGCAAGCACGGTCTTTGAAATACAGCTTGGTGTGAGGCAGATAGACAGCGAAGGCTTAGTAATACAAACCGGTTTTTATCTTTTAGATACATAACTCTAAAATCTGACGCATTAACTCGGAATTGCTAGCAACTACAATATCAACTTGGGTCGCATGAAAATCTTCCTAACAAGAGTTACAGGGTAAAAAATTTAATAAGCTTAGTGGCGTGTAATTTGCCAAGGGACACTACGTTATCCACGAACACGGGCTTAACTCGTGACTTTGATAAACGAAACTAGTCTAAATGTAGCTAAGTCAGCAAAAAAACGTGTTAACTTTATCTGGATCGAACAAAGGATCGCTTTCTACAACCTTTTTTGTTTTTAATTGATTTATTTTCATATTATTTTGTGTATTATTGACCTTTTTATGGTGTAATGACCAAGTGATATATAAATAATTATACAGGGACATTCAACACTACGCTATCTAGTCCCGAAACTAAGCATAGCTTGTACTATGGAAACTAGATAACTGATAGACATATTTAAACATACTTTTTTTGTTAATACATATCGATAGATAAACAATATCGATAGACAGAATAAAATTGCATGTTATTTACAGTCATAATAATTTTCTACTTGTGGGGATCGAACCCAAAACCCTCCGGCTCAATACACCACTTCAATGCATCCATTAACAGGAGGAAAACAATATTAAAACAAAAATATTATAATATATTTAAAACTGTTGCTCCGAAAAGGTAGGTTAAAAATTAAATAATATTGGCCTCAATTGTTTTTATAAAATAACATCGATTTTTATGAATGTAAAAGATTAATCTTATAGTACATTTATATAAATTTTCAATATCACTTGATTGACGCAGTGGCCATTGTACTCTTAATATTCTCGTGTCAATTAAATAACCATAAAGAGCATTTTCAGCGTCTACTTTGTCTGTCAAACATAAATACCACAATTCAGGTTATAGACAACAGTAAAAGTACTCAATACAATTTTACGCACCATTTCGCAAGACTTTAAAATCGGATCCAATAGAATGGAGTACATTTACGAGTTCAGACCGCAATGAAATCAAGCTGAACGCTTGGACAAACAATTTATGAGTAAAGCACCGAGCTTTGGGTGAGTATAGTTTTACTACAACCTTTATTCATTCGACCTGATTGTTTCTCTCGACTCTTGTTAGCAGTCTTGGCTGACGATATCCGGAAACTTTAATACAATTGGTCAACTTAATGCAAGCCAATAGTTTCAAGTAAACTAGAAAAGTTTCAACTCGAAATGTTGTAAGACGGTATCGTTTTGTATTTTCTTATTTATGAAACGCAGCATGACGAAGCAAAAATTTAAAATAAGTATTTGATTTTAGTACAAACAGTGGCTAATTCAATTATAGTTGTCGGATGCATAACTTGTTAAATCATCGCCAGGAATGCGATCGTTTGCAAACAAAAATTGAGGCGTGAATTCAAATTTGGTGCAAGAACAAATCTCAAGTGTCAATATTATTATAGAGTGCTAGTTTAATGAGCTTTGAAACCTTTTACAGGCAGATTGTGTTGTTAGAATTTAAGAAAATCGATATACTTCCGACAAAAAGAGTTAAACATGTAGTAAACATTCCGAAATATAATTAAGAAAAGTTGAAGAGGATTCAAGTTAAAAAACACGTATCTAACTTCCGAACACAGTTAAATAAATAACTGTTTGCCTCAATCAATTTACACACAACTATGTCAATAAGGCGAAGTTGGCTAAGTTACGATAACGTCAGATAACAACGAAGTTGATAATAAGACTGTCGTTTCTGAACCATCTGTTTTAATTAACGACTGAACTTTCTGATATATGTTGGATGCTAGATCCCTATTAGCTTTTATCAGCGGGCTTGTTTCAATAAAGCCGCCTCAGAAACTTTTCTTGTTGTTGAAGTTGCAGTTTGCTATAGGATTATTGTGTTTGAGCTAAACAGTTGAACAAAGAATGTAAATGAAATTGTAATGTGTGTTGGTTGATGGTTTATCGCAGAAGCAGGATACCGTGAGGTCTTAGTCAGTGAGAGTCTGACGTAACTCAACTACCTCCCCCGAGATGGAAGTGCATACATGCAGGATCTCCTCACGTTAAAACAAATGGTTGAACACGGTTGAATCGTTATTAAATATTATAGTAATTTTCAAATTTAAAGTAAGTGTAAGTTTCTTTCGCGGGTCGTCAACCATATTGGCACAAAATTTCATTCAAATCGGTTCAGTTATTTAGGTGAGACGAAGAGACAGACATACAGATGAACAAAATTACTTTCGCATTTGTAATATGTAAGAAAGAATTAGTAAGGATAATTATATTAAAAAGGATGTTGTACTGACGTTGCAACTTATACTTCACTAACAAAAATAAAAATTAAAGTAAAGTAAGATCGCTATAGAAAAAGTATAAAATGTCAACTCATTACGACTTAGTAATACTTTCAATAAGAAGTGAAAATATTCCGTAGCTGTCAAATTAAAATATGGTAGGCGGCGACTCTCAGAAGCTGCTTTACTATTTAGAGCATAAAATGTTTTTACTTGTATAAAGAATAAGAACATTTGCGATCAATAGAAAAGTTCCTCAAGGGAAATAAATCCCAAAGACAATTTTTCAGAGTATTGAAATATTGTTTGTTAACAAACTTGTGCCTGTTCGATGACTACAATACGTATTTAGGGTATAACTTTGTTGACGAGAGTGTTCAATGATGAAAGGAACTACATTATCATATTACAACTAATAAATTATATGTTTAGATAAAAGGTAGAGTCCATATCATCTAAACATATATTATAACGAAAATTAATCTGAACAAAATTGAATGAAAAGTATCAACAAAGATGGCGTCGCGGATAGAAACTAGGTATATATTAAATAATATTTCAACTTTCTTATCTGATACTAAGTAAAGTTACATTTTCATACAACTGTCTGAGTACACGGTACACACTTACATATGTACACAATAAACAGACTTCTAAAATGTTGCTTCTACGTTACTCCTACTCGTCATTTTTATTTGCATATCGGATGTATGGAATACAAACCTTTTTATTACTTGAAATTAATTTTTTTAGCATTATAACGAGTGAAATCTATAAGATTGTTTGTGTAATATTTTTTTCCTCTATCTTACTTATAAATGTAGATGTTTAGATATTTAGAAACTGGTGTCTCAATCATGCCGCACTACTGGACGAATGAGACGTTTGATGGAGTTCATATTAAGTGATAGGATACTTTTTATGACATCAAATTTTATAATAACGAAGCCGCGGGCAGCTGCTAGTATTAATATATGTATAGATATTTATGTTTCCACGTATTGCAACGGTAAACAAACATAATAAAATCGACATCCAAATAGTACGTCAATCATATGTCATGTACTTACTGACGATTATATTTGCGTCCGTTGCTCCTGGACGATAGCCAACACAAAAATCAATACTATTTTTCTATAAAGCAATAAAATTTTTATAACAAAATTATAAAAATCGTAAACATCGAGGACATGTGTCGTGTCGAGGTGAAATAGCATCGTTAATAAATGTTGGAGGGTAACTATATTTTGGGCTTATTAAATTGTCATGTCCCAGTTTCATGAAGCAGACGAGTTCATAATCAAAGTAATATTTTAAATTAGTTAAAAGATAATTTTTATTCCGTATTAAAAAGCTATTTTTCTTTAATTGTATTAAAGAAAAGAACGCGTTAATAAATCTCTCTCTATTCTATATAAGCACGTAATCATAATGAAGCTTATTCTTTTTAGATTTTATACATTTTCTATTCTTTATGAACTAATTATTACTTTTATTTAGTTTTTAATTAAACGTTAGAATTGAAACTTAAAGGTGAAACATTTTAAGTCGTTCAGTTATATGTTGAAGATAACAATAACACATCACTCAGTTGATAATCCTTATTTCCTTACCATAAGATAGTATTATAAATGTGGAAGAACTCTATCCGACTCTATTTGACAGTAGGTAAGTTATTTGGATGATTTAAAATTTTGTAAAGAGATATTAGCTAGTTAATATTAAATGTTAGCATATCTTTCTAAAGCTCTGTTTCATATTTTAAATACAGTTCAGGAAATGATTGATCATTTTATTACGAATGGTGATAATCAATGTTACAGTAATTAAAAATAGATTGGTGTCGGTATACGATAATAAACTTGTCCCTAGTACGTATGTCCCAAATACTCGTGTAGACAAGATATGGCTTCCCTACCCTTTACCCTAATAACACGATATCTAAGAGTGATTTTGGGTCCATTATATTAAGTTATTAATAGCAGTTTATGGAGGTGAAGTAAATTTTCTCTTTGAGGTAGGATGTAGGACTTGCGTGAGGGTTCTGATAAAATGTATGTGTTGAATTTCTATGATTAAATTTATAAAGATTTTGAAATGCTAAAATTTATCTGTATAATATTTATGTAATATCTTTAATTCTGTAGTCTGGCAACACAACCCATAGATCTTTTTAGACATATTGCTATAAAAGAGTGCGTAACCATACAATCCTTCTTCCTCAGCTGCATACTACATAGGATACGGACCTATACCCTCCAGGTGATATCATTTTGGATTAATATATTTATTATTTCTTAAAATCCAAGTGTTCTCTTTTATTTTTCCGCCCTCACATTTTCTATAGTATGTTTATGCGAACAATTTAATGTACGTATGTTTTATTGAGATCAATCATTAGCCAGGACCATTTTTGGAGAGGCGAGGCAACATTACAATTTGTATGATGCCTCTCCTATTATATACCCCGACATGGAACTGCAAAATGGCTGGTGAGCAGTGGGGCTTTGTTTTAAATCTAGCAGGTAGAAATTCTACCAAAAAGACCTGTTTCTTTTGAGAATACTATAATTTAGCTATAAATAATATAATAGGAGAGGTATCTGACAAGATTTCAGCTTGCCTCAAAGACCTGCCCAAAAAATGCTCTTAGCTCTCGGGATATGTATAGTCGGACATAAATAAACTTTTGTACAAATACAAAGACTTAGGTCTTTGTATTTGTACAAAAGTTCAATGTTCAATGTACAAATACAAAGACTTAGGTCTTTGTATTTGTATAGGTATATCACATTGATAAAATACAAGGATCCTTATTGAAATATTCGCTCAATTGACATGCCATGGGTTGGGTTGTTCGATGACTCAGATTTATGTCACCTCCGCCATATTGCCGATGTTTTTCCCGTCAAAGTTAATATATGGGTTCCACCGCCACCGTTGTTATCGTGTCGCGTAACTCATATCTACTTTCCATGATTCATACATGTTTCCCAATTAAAACAAAAAAAAGCCTTGTTTAGAATGCCCTATATTTATATGGAAGATAATATACTAGACATAAAGATATCATTAAATATAATTATAATTGTATGTTTTTTATCGTTGCATACATAGATATATCATATCTGTTGACTCAAGAAAACTAAGTATCAATATTAAAAATCGTTCTGAATAATAAATATTCGATTATAATTCTTATTTTCATTCTAGTCTCATGTGTATTAGATTAGAATGAGAACTGTAACTTTTATGGATCTTTCTTAAGATCAAATAGCACCCTGTAGATTAGTTGAAGTTTAACACGTTTGTCTCCTTTACCGTTATAGAGATCCGTGCAAACGCGTAAATCCCTCAACTGAAGCGTCTGCTCGATCCTTAATCGATTGTTTGACCCCTGAAAATACCGAGGTCGGGTCTAAACAGGAATTTTATCATCTTGTAAGACGCAATACAGATGTAGCTACATATTGAATTTGGCAAATGGCATAACAGATCCTGAAAATAAATTTATCACGAGAGAACATCAACGAATCAAACAACGAATTAGAACTGGCTAAATAAAATTAATAGATGTATATTTGTTACTCTTTGTTACGTTTGTATCGCATTGAAAACGCTTCAATTAAAATTATATGATAATAAGTTCATGTAACGTGAAGAAAATTCATCAACATTAAACAGCATACGTCCCTATTATTTGTAAATGTAATAAGATCCATTTCAACCCCTTCTCTGTTGGCGAGGTGAGGAAGAATATCTTATCCGTGTCTTCTAGGGCCGTCGGAGTCGACTGCATTGGCCGTAATATGATCATTCCTATCCTCGATATTATCTGTCCCGTTATAACCCATATTCTCAATTTCTCAATTAGTTCCAGTTCCTTTCCTAGCGCTTGGAAAAGTGCTAATGTAATTCCCCTTCCTAAAACCAATAATCCTAATAATTTTTCTGACTATCGCCCGATTTCAATCCTCCCTTTCCTCTCCAAAATCCTTGAGCGCCTAGTACAACAACAACTCTCTTCTTTTATCCAAAAGAATAATCTCTTAAATCCTTTCCAGTCCGGTTTCCGCCCTGGTCATAGTACGGCTACTGCTTTAATTAAAATCATCGACGATATTAGGATGGGTATGGATCAGAAGCAGCTTACAATACTGTCGCTGCTCGACTTCAGCAATGCATTTAATACCGTTGATTATGATGTATTGTTGAGTATTCTTCGTTCTTCCTTTAATCTATCGCCAACAGTGATTGACTGGTTCCGTTGTTACCTTTATGGTCGTCGGCAACGTATTCAAGTGGATGATTCTTTCTCTGCCTGGTGCAGTGTCGTTGCCGGCGTTTCTCAGGGTGGCGTCCTTTCTCCTCTCCTTTTTTCCCTTTTTATAAATTCTATCTCGGCTAACTTGGAGTCATCATATCACAAGTACGCAGATGACGTACAGGTCTACTGCCAAACATCTCTTGAAGACCTCTCCGGGAAATTATCACAGTTTAATAACGATTTGCAGAAAATCTTTACTTGGAGTTATGATCACGGCTTGTCTATTAATCCTCTCAAAACTCAAGTGATTATTATTGGCAGTCAGACGCTTATATCGAAAATTGAGTGGGATAGCCTGCCGCGTGTTTGTATCAATGGCACTATCATTCCTTTCAGTACTTCTGTAAAAAACTTAGGGATCTACATTGATCAAACATTATCATGGTCTAGGCAGATTAACGAGGTTAAGAAAAAGTTGTTCGCTGCAGCAAGTTCCCTCAGACGTCTTCGGAATTTTCTACCAATACCCACTAAAATTGTCCTTGCTCAATCGCTCCTTTTATCAATTCTTGATTATGCTGACAACGCTTATCCTGATCTTTATGAATATCACCTGGATGCCCTTGAACGTCTTCAAAATTTCTGCGTTAGGTTCGTTTTTGGCCTGCGCAAATTCGACCATATTTCTGAATTTCGAACTAAACTCAAGTGGCTTCCAATACGATTCCGTCGCAATTCCCACATTCTGCACCTTCTTTACTCTATCCTTTTCAGTCCTACATCTCCTTTTTACCTTAAAAATAAGTTTCAATTCTTAACTTCTTCCTTGCATCCTATACGTTCCTCTAGAGAGCTTTTGCTGGAAGTGCCTAGTCACAAGACACGTTTCTTTAGTATGTCTTTTACCGTCCGTGCCGTGAAATTGTGGAATAATTTGCCTGACAACATTAAACGTGCACAATCTCTGTCTCAATTTAAAAAACTTCTCCACACACATTATCTCTCTCTTTCTTAGTGCTGTCATTCCTATCGTTCATATTTAAGTATTTATATGTATTTATATATTATGTATGTATATGTGTATGTAGGTATGTATGTATGTATGTATGTTTATATGTTTGTATGTATATGTTTATTTATTATACTATATTAATTTATGTGTAGTTGTATGTAGTTCATTAGTCTTTTTAGCAGTGTTGTGATTGTAATCTACCTTACTATTTTATATATTTTTTATCCTTTTCTCGGGTTGCCTGGAAGAGATCGCTTCCAGCGATAAGGCCGCCTTTTTATAAATGCTTTTATTGTATTGTTTTATCTGTTTTTGTTGTCCTCAATGCTGTTATAAATAAAGTGTTTAATAAATAAAAATAAATAAATAAATAAATAAGATCCTTATGAGTAAGCTTCATTCATTCATAATTCATTATGGATAAAGAAGTACAGAAATTTAATCACTGTACCAAAGAAATTTCGGAAAGTAGGTAGAAGCTAAATAAGTAAATTAAATTGTTTCATAATTATTAAACAAAGAATTTCAATAACAAATATCTTTTCAAAACAGGAATATTACTTTAATAAAATGTGGAAAAGATACATATGCTATCGATAATTTATTCTTGCTATTTTTAATCCTGACGAAACTCCATTTTGATTAATTTGCAAAGGAAAAAAAAATCACGAGTTCCATTAATTTTGTTGGCTACAATTCGAGGACGTATTAGAAGAAACGATTTTACTTAAAATAATAATTAAAATATACAATTACGTCTAAACTAACCTATGACTAATCTATTTGATGTTAGAATAGACAGTGGGAACCTTTTAACAGATTGTAGTCGCCGTACATGCGACAGTGTCTGGTCAGCGATATCACGCAATGGCCAATAAAATCCAGCAATCTGCCCCTTACACCTCAGCCACAGCTTACAGCGATGCGGATTGCGGTGCGCCAAACGTTGGGTGGTGTATACAAATAAAACAATCCATGAAGTAGACCACAGCTACCGCGATGCGAATTGCAGCGCTGTGGGATATAGGATTTAATAAATGTACTGGCCGTCTCTACAGCTCATCGCGCTGCCCGCCGCGCCTCAAGTCAGCCAGCCAGAGGCAGTGGCTGAGTGGTTAGAGCGGTCTCAGGTACCACCTTCGAATGAAGACGAAGTCTTTATTTTTTGGAAATCGTTTTTTCATGTAATAATAAATTTTATGAGATGTTTCTATTGCCAATTTTTATTTTTTCATTTGTTCACTATTTATTTCGATTTCTGCACTATTGTATTACGAAGCGACATATTAACGTTTATTATAAAGAGGATAAGTTTTCTTAAAGAATTAAAAGTAGAGGCAAGCGCGAGTGAAGCCACCGGAAGGAGCCAGTACACAATATATTACGATGAAGCCGGGAATAGTTGAAATATTTCTTTCACCATTATGTGAGGTATTTCGTAAAATTGAAATGAATTTCATAAATCAAATAACCACCCTGTATTTTCAAGTAAATTTAATATTCTACATTAAAGTGTTATACAATACCAAACCAGTGGATTGGCTAAAATATTTTGCAATGCTGTTAAACGAATTATAACGGAGGTTTGTTAAACATTATTAAAAAGCATTTAATTTTTATATGGAGAATACTCGCGTTAACATAAATACAATTAAATACTTTGTCTTGCAAAACAATTTTCTTTCTTACAATATGAATATCAGATTACTGTAATTATTGATTGTTAATGTTTATAGATTATCTGCTAATTATATAAAATTATGTTATTAGTAGTAGTATATAATTTTATTTTTTATGGCAATGCAAATATATTTTTTTAATCCAAGCAGTAGTTACAAAGTATAGTCGTAATTTTCTTTTAGAGCACAACCTCTAAACGTGTAGGTAAAAAATGACAGTTGAATTGAGAAGAATTCCTTTTTTGAAGTTGTTCAAAAATCTATGAAAATATTCTCGTTATAATGTTGCCTTACTGTTACATCAACAAACGTCGATAATGGTTGGCTGATACATTTCGGCTAATGGAGTTAGTGTCACGCGCAGTCCATCGTTCCACACATTTAATACCCACTACTCTGACAACACAGGCCTTATTTAATTTATGTTTATTCATGAAACTAGCTTCCGCTTCTTTTTTGTGTGTATTGGTAGAAAAATATTCAGATTATAAATTACTAGCTGTCCCGCCTAAATATGATGCCGTAATACTGTTATATATTTAATTAAATATATAAGAAACGAAAGAATACATTTTTGAAATTTTCTTTTTTTAAAAACGAATAAACTTTTTTTTTAATTTTTAAAATCGGTCTAGCAGGTTTTGTGTCAACAAATGTTTTTTATTTATAATTTTTGTTTATATTTCCTGCGTTTAACTAATTATTGCTACTCTTTCACAAAAAAACTACTGTATGGATTGTGATGAAACTTATCATATAGGCATACTTACTTTTAAACCTGGAATTCCTCTGGGAACAGAAATTATGGGTGTGAAACCGCAGGGCTTGGCTAGTTTCTTATAATCTGGTATAGGATCTCAGCCAGAAAATACTGTTAGTGTTCTCGTGTATTCCACAAATAAGCTACATTACCGTAACGAGATTGGCCGTTAGTTTTCCGGAATAAAAATAAACATAAAGCGTGCTTCTATTGCTGAGGATAATTAGAAAATTGAAAACGTGCCTATGTCCTTTCTATTTATGTGCTTTCGAAGTGGTATTTTAAATAGGTATGACTCATTTTATATTTATTATGAATATCTAAATTACATTTATAGCTTGATAAAAAATTTGTATGGAAAAAAGATACTGTAACTATATAAACTATTCCTCCTGACCGAATTTTGACGGATGGTTGACCGTGCTATCCGAGGCATGGGGGTGTTCCAATACCGCCAACTTCCAGATTCAGAACCGTTACTGAGATTTCATTGCCAGAAAAATCCCAATAACATTTTTTTGGCCCCATCCGGAATTCGAATTAATATTTATTATACCGAATAGAATGTTGAATACTTTTTTTAATGAAAACGAAATCCACAATTTTCATCAAAATAAATTCATAAAAAAATATATAATTACCTCAATTTAAATGTTGAGTTTCATTTTTTATAAACGATCCAAACTCTTTGCTAACCTGCTTCCCTTGGGCCCTATTCTTATGTAAATATATTCTAACTATTGTATAATTGATTGGCCTGACTTGTAATGATAAGCAATAATGTTCGAACTAACTTCTCTACTCAATCAACATGAATAATAACTTGTGATGATGTTATAAGCCTGTTGGTTAACTTCAAATTCAATTCGGTTTGTGTTAAATTTACAATATAATTTTTAGGACGTCCCATCTACGGCTCGACTAAAGAATTTCTTATAATTTACAATGAGAATCGACGTTATTTTACGACGGCGACAGAAAATGACTCTAAAAGGAAATAGGAAATTGGTTCAAGATATTCTGTGGACGATCTGTGTCACAGTTTCTAAACTCTGAGTAAAAACTTTAAAATTTAAGAAGTTACGTTATCATATTGCTCAAGAAAAGTTTACACAAGATTTTTCCAATCCAATAACCGACACTAAAAGGCGAGAGGGTAAGTAGTAAAGCCAATATATAGCAAAGCTCGCTTTGTGTATTCTTAACCCATAAAGAAAACTTTAAGTGCGGTATGGGCCGCATAAATGATTCCCTAGGTCCCTGTTTTATGTTGCTGGTAAGAATCGCGCTCAATATGTACATACAATGATAATAACATATGTTTATCGTTTAATGTAAAAGTATTTTTATTCATGGATATTATTATGTACTTTTTACGATTATTGCTCTTCGAATGTTTTGATACAGATATAGTTTTGTTATTGAATTCCTGTTTTAGACGTGAGTTGGTTGAACGTCAGATCTTGATATGAATTATTTAATTTGAATATTAATAAGTTGGACTTCAGAAGGAGGAGGAGGTTGTGGAATTATTGTGGTTACAGTGACCTGAAAATATATTATTTCGTTCTCAGTAATTGTAATAATAGCAACATAATTTATGCATTACACTAAACACCCTAATAACAAGGTATTCCGACAATTATGTATCGATAAACTACCACGTGCTTATAGTCCACGTGTATTGATATAATTAGTATAACAAGGGACGTTACAAATGTGGCAATTCATAATTATTTTGAGGAAATTGATTACGGTTAATGACGTAAGACGATACGTCGATTCATCTTGCGGAGGGGTTGGGGGGGTTGGCGTGCGGCATGAATGATTAATGTTATAATGATAAGAATATGTGGCATTTTTCCCTCCAAATAGTGTTGTATATGTAACGCCATATGCCTCTCTATTGTGATTATTCTGCAATAACAGGAAGTCCACGTAGTTGACCAGAACATGCATGGCTGAGGCGGGTTATTAGATAAACAATTTACCAAATGTGTGTCGGATTATTAGCTGAAGGATACTTTCTTTCTTTCTTTTTCACAACTTAACTCACCCTATAAAATAAAAATTTACATCTACTCCACGTTCATGCACAAAAAATATATATTTGATAAAAATAATTATATTTTTTTATACATTTTTTGAAAATATATAAATTAAAAGTAATTCTGTAAACTCCTTGTTAGCAACAAAAAAAATTATATATGAGGCCGATTTTAAATCTACGAAAACAGGTTTACATTTTAAGGGCTATAACATCAGCAACAACGTAAAATATCTATTTGTATTTAAATTATCGTTCGAATGCACATCAAAAATATAGGTATAAAAAGCTATACTAAGCCAAATTCTCGTATTACACGGCTTACTACTAAAACAAGAACGCTTAATTGAGCATCACATATTCATGTTTATTTTGCGTGCTTTTCATTATAAATTACGCCCAAAAACCATTCATTAACTAATTAATTGCTTTCAACCCTCAAATATTTGACATGACGTTATTTGAGTTCCAAAGTCGCAAACATTAATCCGGCTATATTGGTGGCTAATGTATTTTACATACGTATAAAAGCAATACAATGCCATGAAATAGATAGGTGCAGAAGTCAAACTTCATACAAACAGTCCTCGAGCAATGCACTCATTGCCACGGTTCACCGACACGACATCTGCAGCTACACTTTGAACGTGAATATCATTTGATGTATATTTTTCTTGTTTATAAACAAAACAATAACAATGTTAACAATAAAACTATTTCCTTGTCTATTCGCTAATAATGCGAGTACTTTCCATGTGAAATAAAATACTTTTTATTATTATTGTTATTTTAAATGGGGTTTATTAGACATTATTATTAACCTGACGTTTTACAGCGAGTGTGGTCACCGGTTAAAAATTATATAATTTAGCATACCTATCTTTGTGTTTTAATTGAACTATATCATAATATAATTTAATATTCTATAACTTTAACTCTTGTATGCTTTCATAACAGAAAAACTGGTTAAGCGAACTGAAAACAAATTTCCTGAGAGTAAACACTTATCTAGAACAATTTATCACCTTCGAAAAGCGGTGTATGCTAAACTACGTGCGCCAGAACCGCGCTATGAAAACAAATAAATAAATATCGTTCTTCTTATTTAATGAACTTCATTTATTATATCTTTTAATATTTGTACCCATTTAACTTACAAATGGAAAGAGATTTAGTATTCCTATTTATAAATTTCTTATCCAAGAGATTGTATGTTCGCAATACTAATGGAAATGGAGCGACGTTAATTAAAATATAAGTCAAAACAATGACGAATAACGAATTTAACCCTTAGAGGATTGTTAGTTAAGTAAAAACAGACTAAATACTGCCCGAAAGTCAGCTGCAGTTCATCAGATTTGTTTGTTAAACTTCAGGAGAAAGCTCAAAAGATTTGTGCTGAGATGGCTTCCCGGTTCGCATTGATCGAGAGTTTAATACTTTATATTTTATGACAGACGCCTCATAATTATCCGTATAAAGCGTCACAAAGTTAAGGTACATTTATCTTGTGGAAGTGAAAAGTTAATACTTAATTATGAAGAGTTATCAAAAGCGGAGCACTAGGTTGGGAAGTTGATAATTAAATTTACCGCAAGCCACTGTGCCCCTTAAAAGATGGTGACTTTGTTGAAAGTTAGGGTTAAAGGACGTGTCTATCTTCGTTTATGTCTTTCGCTTGAGCTTTTATACAATATCCGCGTTGCTTTATACTTGACAGTTTATTGGCCTATTGAATCCCAATTAAATATTATAAATTTATAACAAATCTTTCATTGTCAGTCGGTATCAGATTTGATAGTTTAAAAATATACAGAATAACAGATTAATATGAAATACTCATTCCAAAAAATAATATTTCTAAATAATCCTCTATGGGCAGTAGTAATATGCTTTTTCCGTATCATAGGAAGATTTATACCCCCTTAAATATAGAATAAAAAATCTAAGATAAATTAATAATTACGGTAAAAAGTATGTATATCCACTATAAAATGTCAGAATATTGTACTATGTAATTGATGTGTTAATAACCCATTGTTCATAACTGAACGCATTTGAATTTAACATTTATAAAGCACTTTCCAACTCGTGTAAAGTCACGCACATTGAATACAAACTCTCAGAAGAAGTTATATCTTTCAGTGTAATTTAATCTCCTCGAAACTTTTATGATAAAGAAAACGTAGGTACGTTTATAAAGTTCTGTGATACAAAAAACCGTTGATCAAATATTTTGTTAATATAAAACATGTAAATGTTTTTTGGATTCTTTTGAGCCTTGGCGAACCTTCAGTTCGCCTGTAACATTCGCGTTAGCCAGTAGAAGCCCTTCTGGCTAACTGTGAGAATCACCTCACAAAAAAATAAAAATTGGATTCTATTATGTCGGCATTGGCCAGCATCAATTCATCACCATCGAACGGGCAATACAGAACGCATATTCCTCCGGGACGCTTTGATAGAGTCTCGGTCGGACGACTGCGTGAGAGTGTTGTGTTCGTAGTTACTGATTATAATTATTGAGAATTTATTAATTTATTAAAAGCTCGCAGAAAGCATCGTGATTGTACCGAGAAACTTCATTTTGGTTTGCCAATATCCACTGTGCAAAAGAATCATCATTACTTAAATTAATTATTAGTTGAGTTAATATATTATTGTAGTAATAAAAAATAAAATATAAGAACTGCAGTATTACATATGCTTGTGTCTAAAAATCTTATTTATTTGGTCTAATTTATACAACGGATTGGCACGACAAAATGTCGGAAAGGCGGAAATTAGAATATGATTGGGAGGCTATTTCTAGTTCAAATAGCTATTGATGACACATCAATTTCTCTTCTCAAAATCTTGCCTGTTCACACATACATTATATTTCAGGGTAGAAACGACTTGTGCTTTTAAAAATGGCATTCCAATAAAGCTTGTAAAAAAGCGTATATAAAGAATATTATATGTAGCGGATGTTGTTCTTAAGAATTCAGCTATTCTAATTCAGTACATAATTGACAAAAAATATCACTTATCAAATATTATTAAAATTCATAACGCTCCATCGAATAATTTATCTTAAAGAATTTAAAAATTGTCATTTACAATTTTTCTTCGTAACACCCTTAAAATTCACTCCCATTCCCCAGATGATGTTTAAGACTGCATCAAGTAATAAAAAGTATGACTTTGCACGAGTAGCAAAAGCATTTAGGTCTTGTTTGGTCATTTATCTCCTGCAGTACGAAGATAAAAGCAGGTGGGGACATACGTTTAATAAAAGGGTGACTTGCCCTAATGTTAGTTGCCTAAGTGCTTTGCGGTGGCTTTGACCGTCTTCTTGTTCGAGTGGGAAGTTCTAAAATAAATTGAAGGTCATGGTCCTTTTTTAACGACTTCCCAAAAAAACGAGTGATCTTTAACTTCATGAAAGTTGGATTGTTGATAGAAAATTATCGGATAATGGCTCCACTTATGTTTTAACCAGCATTAAAGTGCAGATGAAAAAAAATTCTGTTGAGACTGAGATTTTATTTTGAAAATAAGGGAGAAAAATGTGCATAACATTATTTGTGTAATATTTCATTCAACTTATAAATTACAATTATTAAAAAGAAATAAAATGTGTATTTAAATTTGGAGTTTCAAGAGTATAGACTCCCACTCATACCTGAACTAGAAATAGATCGATGAAATACACATACAAATAGTTGATTTTTGTGTGAGTAGCTTTTTTAAATAAAGTCATTTTTAGATGTATGATTTCGAATTTCGACATATATTTCTGAGATTTTTTGAATTTTTTTTTATCGCCAAGCAGGCAAACGAGCGGGCGGGTCACCTGATGGGAAGTGATCACCGTCGCCCATAGTTACTTGCGTTGTTAGGGGCAACACAAGAACGTTGCCAGCCTTTAAGGTGTTTGTAGGTTGCCGAGTGCCGAGAGAATCGCACCGCCGTTGATTTGAACGCATCCAGGTGGTGTGGATGGTAGCGGAGTTTGTGTCGAGCGGTGCGATGGTGGAATTCGGTGGGTGGTATTAGACCGAACAGTTCTTCAGAACACTCCCCGTTGTATATGCGATAGAATACGCATAGCGATGCGACATCTCGCCGCAGTGCCAGAGGATCCAGCCGATCGGTGAGCTCAGAGTTGCCGACGATTCGAGTAGCTCGACGTTGTATGCGGTCAAGCTACTCGAATCGTCGGCAAGAGGTGAGAACAGTACTCCATGAGTGGCCTAACTTGGGCCTTATAGAGTTGTAGGCTATGAGCTGGCGTGAAGTACTGTCTCGCGTTCTCGTTATCGTGCGTTTACAAATTAATCGATATAAGAATTTGCAAACGTAAACAAAACCACTTATGGCAATTTGGTTTTATTTGTCCTTTAAAAACATGAATATTAATTGCACTTTAATTGTATATGTGAAATAAGCTATAAATAAAAGCTTACACACCCAAAGTTAAGATTGAGTATAAATAAAAGATATTTATATGCAATTCGGGAAGCCGTTCAATCTTTGGTATATAGATCAAAGATCTTTATGGCTTAGATTTATCTCGAGCGTCTAAGCAAACGCACTTACATCTGCATTATCATAATATTTGTACTATGATGGCGCTATAAACACGTAGCGGTGGGTTTAAGTAAATATTTTGCAGCTTAACAATTTCGCACTACGATTTTAAACAAGCAGTTCTTTACAATGTTGTACTTTGAATGGCGGTGACCAAGTTTCACCTGCGAGTCGAACCACATTGTGACCATACCTTAAACATGATGTCTCATACATATATTTGCCATTAAAAAGTAAAAGAGGTTTCCAAATATTTCACTAATGTTATGAATCTGAAAGTTCACTTAACATCAAGCGAACCACATCCATACTTGCTTGCCTGCTCTAACATGAAAAAACGACAGTGCAAAAGCTTTCGGTTCCTAGTTACATTTTTAAAATAAAGGATCTACTTCGTACTACCAGTGATAGTTTTTCTTTTGTGGAATGACAAAGGGCTATTGTCTTTTGTAGCTTCAAGCATTGTAAATGATTCCTTTAATCTTCGTTAACTGGTAATAAAAAACTATGCTGGTGAATGCAATAGTGGCAAAGTATTAAATTATTACTAGATGATAATTTAACTTGACTTCATCCTCCTTTTTTAATTGCAAGCTTTTATTCTAGCTTTATCTGTCCTGTTAATTATTATATGTCTCTTATAAAATCTTGTTCTTTAGTACAGTCAAGTCGTTACGATGACAATGCAATTTTCCGTTTCAAATAAATCTGAATATGTTGATTTTTTTTGTTTAATTGAAAAAAGTAACTTCCTTATAAAGTAATGTCTAGTAGCTGTTGCGCGCGGCTTCGATCCCGCAGGCCTACATTCATCTGGGATATTGTAGGATTCCAATCTTAAAAGTAGTTAGTAAGAATTAAGTAGTCCAGTAGTTGCAAATCCTATTCAAATCAAACAAACAAGCAAAATATCTAAATCTAATTCTTTTCTTTATGAAATCTGTTGCTTTATTAAATATTTGTTTGTTTGAACGCGCTAATCTGAGGAACTATCCGATTCGAAAAAATAATTTTGTATTAAATAGTCTCCAATCGTCGAAGGCTATATAACATTGTGTTACAGAAGCGAAGCCGCGCGGAAAAGCTAGTTTATAATAACAATGTAAATATGATTATACGTAAATTGTAGGTCGGTGATAACACCCACGTCATGGGCAGTCGAGAAATAGTTCGCACCTAGGAATCTCTTTCATCCCAGGCACGGCATTCAAGTATGACGTGTTGCAACGGGCCACATTCACTCCTTACTTTACATGGGAAGTTATTTCATAATATGCTCGCGTTTAAGGAAAATGTAAATAGCCTAGTCGTTATTATACAGTGCAAGCTTTGGTACAGTTGGTAAATCAACGATGAATGATACAATGTATAATGACACATATCGTTTTTTCACTGTTAAGTATCTATTTCTTTTTAAGAAAATCAGGCAAGCATAGTTATAGATAGTAGTTCAGTAATAGCAGGAGCGGCCTCACTCATTGTGAGGCTCCGGGCGGCAGGTCTTCCCGAGACCCCAGGCGGAAGGGATTTGCGAGGTCCCGGGTGGCGTTAGGTTATCTCTTTAAAATGAGAAATTCGAGTTATACAAATTAATAAAATTTGCGTTAAAATATATTTACATAGTTAATCAATTTAAATTCGGGTTATTAGACTAAAATCGTAAATTCCTAAAAAAAAAATTAAAATTCCCTTCCTATTTTTATTAGATTAAAATCTTTAATTATAGCACAATAATTTATGAAATGAGCTACGTAATTTTTGATTAAAAGAATAACACAGGTTGAAAGCCGATTAGTCAGATGCGTCTTTCGCAAACGTAACTATTATAGGCGTGGTGGTAATCATTCTCAGGAGTATCAGGATGCGCGAGGCCCCTGCAAGAGCAAGGCCCCGGGCGATTGCTCTGATCGCCACCCCTTAAAGCCACCACTGATTTATACTTAATTGCAATCAAACTTTTATAGTTATCAAACGCATAAATAATAACAGCTAAAAAATAAAGTACTTCTACTTTTTATACTATGGGCACAGATAATATAATACTTTACCTATATGTCTGTAAACTGTGAAGTGATATAGCTACGTTATTCAATAAATATAACGCATAGTTAAATATTATATAAAATGTAGGTAAATGTTACTTTAGCTACATTTCATTTTGGACGTGGTTGCTCGGTAATAGAGCAGTTTTATTAAGTCCAGGTAGCCGCCAGCGGTACGACGAATTAAAATGAGCTCTCCAAAACGTAGTTTTCGTGTCAGTTTTTGGACTCATATGGCTTAAATTTCCCGGTATTAATTCTACAAGGACTTGACCCATGCTGGATTTATTAATAAATTTATCCAATAATATTACGTTATTCGGTTAGTATGTAAGGATAAATGTTTGTCCGACAATATTTGTTGTATTGTAAATCCGATCTGGATCAAATTTTGAAGGTTACAAAGATACGAGGGGAGGGCGGTCAAAAAGGCGAGTTTGATTTTACATTAACACAACCGAATGTGGTAATAATGGTCTTAATTTATACATTACAACGTCTCTCGTGGCTTGGAGCGAGCCACTAGTTTATCTAGCGTCACTCGGGAAATAAAAAGACAATTTGGTTTGATCTGTTTGCAATTCATGTAAATATAGATGAAAACAATCGCGCTGTACTTCGTGATCAAGTGGGAGTCTATCTAAATATCGAGAGTTACTACTTCGATATAAAATCGCTATTAAATCACTAGCCCGGCTAAATTATCTGCTTTTAAATGTGAACGAATCTTAATTCAGAATAAGATTAATTCACAGAGAGAATTCAATTATCTATTTAATTTATACTCTTGCTGCATCTCCTAGATGTATTGATAATAGCTATTGTATGTATTAAAAAGTTATGTAACTTAGTGTATATTAAATCAAATCACTAATTAAATCTCTTTAATATAAGTGATCGCTGGCTCATAAATTAATTAGAATTGTCATGTATCATTTGTTAAATATTTCGATGCGACGGCGTTGTTATCTGGTGTGTATATAAATAGCATATAATGAAATGCAATATTGCATTATTTTCCTCGATTGATGGATTTATGGTTAAGAAACCTTAATATCATACAAGATTATTTTTAGTCAAAGGACGTATTCGAGAAGCGTGTTCAGTATACGAATCCCATTGTTTTGGACATAGTTGTCCCATAAATATGTTATATGCATGAACGTGTGAGCAAGTATGAATGCTGCTTGCTGTATGTTACCATAATACGCGGTTTTCAATGAATTCGTACTGAACAATGTTTCCTAAATGCTAGACTACTTCTACTAACCGTATGTTAAATTATAATTAAAATAATAATGACAAGACTTAAATTACTTTAGGTGTGATAGGATGCTCATAGAAATATTTTAGGAAACCTGGTAAATGCATTGTTATTTATTTTATTCATTTGTATAACTATTTAAACATATTTTTTTTATATTTCTGAGATACATATAATCATAAACTTGCGTTTGCGTCTGTTGTACTTATTGTGTTATCAAATACCAATTACATGCGTAGAATGGCCTTTGTGGTCATCTGAGAAATATGTATAACTAAAGTGTTCATCCTACTACTATTATAAAGGCGAAAGTTTGTAAGTATGGATGTATGGATGTTTGTTACTCTTTCACGCAAAAACTACTGAACCGATTGTGATGAAACTTGGTATACATATAGATAAGGGTTCAGAATAACATATACTACTTTTAATCCCGGAGTTGCCATTTAATCAGAAGTTACGCCAATCCAACGTAGTCTTCAGTGAAATGACATTTCCGCGACAAACTATGGATATCACGAAACTGTGTAAGTTATGCAAAAGCTTCAGAATTCCAGTACTGGAGTTCCAACATTTAATGCTGTTTGAGTACGTGGAGTCGACGAGATTGGGTTACTTGTAAAGTATGAGAATACTCTCCATTATCTCGATACACTCTATTAGAGTTTTTAACCAGATTTTCATTGTCGTTTTGCTATTTCGCAGTGGCGAGGGTAAATTGTCCCAATATTTGGTTAGTTCTGCGTAAAACTGCCTCTAATCCTGCGTCTTCTTGAAAAAATTTGCTTGTGCATCGATGTTCTGGTAATGTATAAATTATTACTATTACCTAGCCATATAGCGCCGTTGATTCTCCATATTTATTCAATGTTATAAAAATGTATCAAGCAGGAATGTCCTTAATTTTATTTCTGTTATTCTATGTGTTAATAAACAACCTAAATACTAAGCGAAATGATATTTCTGCAACAAACTATGTATATGAGGAAAGTGTGTAAGTTATGCAAAGACTTTAGCACTCTAGTGCTGATCGAAGTTTGAACGTTTAATGCTGTTTGTTGTAGGTAGAGTCGATGAGATTGAGTTACTTGTTTAAAGTATGAGAATACTCAACACTTGAAATGCTTTTAGAATTTTTCAACAGGATTTTCATATTTAACGTAAGTTTTCGCAAATCGACTTAATCTTGTTTAATCTTATTTAAAGTTTATCTTTACTTTTATTTTAAGAACTGGCAACTAAACATAACTATAGTATCGGATCTTTACGAGTGTACAGTGTGGTTTGCATGTGTTATTGTTACTAAAAGCTTGTTAAATTTGTGTATGCTATAGATATCAAGTAATAAAATATTTTAAATAAAAGTATAGGTAGTTTTACATGTGCCAGCAGATGTTACGCGTGATCTTATAAATACATTCACAAAATCCATCATCCAAATTGAATTATTGCGGCACTTTTGAATATTGGTTGCATTCAAATATTGACTTTCATTTAACCTTTAACTGCTGACGTGGGGGCCTCTCAGGCCTCGAGAATATGATATCGATAAATAACTCCCTTTCCTTGCGTATGACACATGTTTTTTTTTTGTATTCTTTGTGGCTGTTAACAGCTTGTTTACGCGCACGATTTCGCGAATGGCCTTTCAGACCCCACCTTGACATGTTCGTGACTTCATGGATAGATTATGAGAATCTAACGGTTGGGAAGACAAAGATATACTCGTAGATACCACTTTTACATAAGAACTTCATTAGTAGAATTTAGATAAACAATGATATGATGATAGTTGGATGATGATAGATGATAGTTGGATGACGGAGATCGAAAAATTATATACATTCTTTGTGCGAAGCACGTTTGCCGTTTGATTGTGCTTAATTCGCTATAGTTTAAGTATTGTAATTTTGTCATTTTTGTTCCAATATTCTAAGTTATTGATAGTTAGATTGGTTAAAAAATTAGATGTGTAGTGTTATTACAGTGTAACCACTGAAGCTACTTATCAAACAATAAACTCTAAAAAACGGGCCTCAGAGGACCCCACGTCAGTATATACATTACATTATATCCACCTCCGTAGCTATAGGTTAAGCATAAATAATACATTGATAGTATTCTCTACCAATCCCTCAGTTTTATAGCAGTACAGTGTACCCTATTAAATCCAGCGTACCCAAGGCTCATTGCACTCGGTCTCACATGATAAGTTGTTGAATAAAAGATACACTACAAAAGGATTTCAAGTGGTTCCATAAAATCTTGATAGTCGCAGCCTTAGTTCGGATAAGTAATCTCTTTAAATTAAAAAGATTTACTTCTTATTTACTTGCGAAGGATAAATTATTGGCTGGGCTAAATCTCGATTCTAGATATCTACTAATAGAACTATCCATCTACGTTTGAGTCTATACGTTTATACTTCTATGGGAGTAAATTACTTTCTAAGGCCCGGTTACTATAAACGACGGAATGTCATAGTATAACAGATAGGAATCGTTTTCATTAGCCAATAGGAACTAAGTTGCGGATGTTATGTTAATGGTACGTTTATTAGAGTACTTTATGCTTTAGACTTACACCTTATAGGACTACTGTTCGTAAGTAAAACGACTCGTTTTATTCTTTAAGGAACTGGCCATAAGTCCTGTAGTTATGGTTGTATCGTGTTAATCTCTGGAATTAATCTGACTTATCATATGACGTCAACGTCTTTGTTAAGTTTATTGCTCTGACCGTTTATGGTTACGATACGAAGGAACTTAAAATTTTAGTCTCTTATTCAATTATAAAACGTTTGCTATAATTTATAAATAGAAGTCAACATTTAAAATTCACCTCATTTAGCACGTGGTGACAAAGACAAAAATGCATTATCAAACCCCATAGCAATTTGGGCGTTGTCCTTTGAATTCAAATACTTTTACGTAATGTAATAAACAACGAGAAACGTCCAAAAGCGTGGCGTGACTCCCAATTTATAAGTGTACTTCAACCTTATCGTCATGATACGACAATGGAATCACGTAAAGGTAACCGAAATTCTCTACAAGTTTATTATCACCAGACACTAGAAATAAAAAGAGAGGTGTTAAAGTACGAATTAAAGCTTTTCACGAATGTATTTCAATCTTAAATGAATATTAATCTTGTTTCACCTCATGTATTTACTTTTAAGAATAAGTGTGTATTTCATTAATCTTATTTGGTAAACGAGGTCTACATTTTGTTATGTAAAAATGAAATACAGAATCATTATTAGTAGATATACGATTGAAATACATATACGTTTTATACAATGCTACCAGAATGATTAATGTTTTGTTAATAGCTTTACAAATCAAGGTTTGTTTTAGTAAGCATTTCAGATGTTTGTAAATAAAAAACCTTCTATCAGATATTTTTGGATGAATATCTTTTTAAATAAGTAAAATTCCACTTTTGTAGTGGCAGTTTTTCTTTACTTGTGACGAATAGTAGCAGGTGTAATACATATAGATAATTTATATATTGTATTGTCATCTTGATTTATTTGTAGAAAAACCACTTCACTCATAACACAGTTCATCAATTATGTATATGTATTATAATTGATAAAGACATATTATTTTCTTAAATTTATGTTAGTCTAATAATTGTATTGTTAGTTCAGCGAATTTGAATGGGCACAAGCTGAGCATTAGCTAAATTGCGCAAGTTAATGGATTACATTTTGAGGCGTCTTTATTGAGCATGAGTTCGTATTTATTTCTCTACAAGAAAATTTAATCAAGATTGAATTAAATTTATAGTATTAAAATGTTGCAACATTTGAAAAGTCTAGTACTATTACTTTAATTAAAAAGAAAGCCTTTGAACAATAAATTCGTTTAAAATAGTGTGAACGAGAAGGTAAATGAGGCACTAAATTCCAGTGAGTACTTTACAAATGAATCTACATTTCATGCTTGAGTCGAACGAAGGTGGAAATGGGATCCGCTCGTGAATCTCCTGATCACTGCATTGAAGTGGGTGGTATTGTGATATCGCAAGGAAATACGTTTAGCAAATTTCCTTAAACCTTCCGACAGATGGAGCATTTATGTACCTTTAAACCTCGCGTTTAGATGATCGTCGAATTTAGACATGAATTATCGTAAAAGGTATTTATGATTAAAAAGATATATAAAACTAAAATGAGGAGATATAATAAACAATAAAACAGAGGAGCAATAGTTATCGAGTTAACTTTAACTTATAGTTATTGAGTCAGTAAAGAGAGTATTGTCAGTATCACAACGTAGCCTGTAATACCTCTCATACATCGCTTGTGAATTATACCTACCATTGTGTGGATTAAAATCAAGTGGAATAATTGATAATACTGTTTTAATTAAATGGTGCTTCTGTTTGTCTGATATTTACTGTTCCGCAACTTCGTACCAGAAGCATAATGTTATGTTGATGTTGATGTACTCGTATAAAAGCTTGCCATCCATAGCCTTCCTCAATTTACAGTATTTGTAACATAAAAAGACTTTATTCAAATGTGATTAGTACTTGTTGACGACGAATTCATATAAATAAACTCTTCCACACTATATATTCTTGGTATAGATAGGTATAAAGGAACAGTTTTATTTGTACATTAATTATCAATTATGTACATATATGGAAGTTTAGAATTTAAAAAGTACATAGTACGCAATACAAACATATGCTCATAAATGGCACAAAATGGTCCAAGCTTAGCATTTTGCTCGCTGCAGGCAACCATCGCTGGTCTTCTGTTTAGACCCCTTTGAAACGTAAAAGCATTTACTGGCAGTAGTCGAAAATTAAAATTCAATTTAGATTTGCTAACACTGGTATACTAAAGACTATACAATAGGGTAAAGGCTTTGTCTGATTACTGAGAAGAACCTAGAGCTTAATATTAATCTTGCCTAGAGATGTTATGGTTTGTTAAGCAAATTCATTTTTCTTTAAAATCGAAATTCTTAGTTGTTATATACTTAAGTGTTTATTTATTACACGAAAACGGTAATCAATGATTAAATATTACGTTGATGTTATAATAATAAGCTTTATTTAATAGAGAAACAATTCCATTATTATATACAGCGTGTGATACGCAATGATATTATATACATTTTCACTTACTTGGTATACTTGTTCAACATTTTGTTTTGTCATCAACAAAAATAGATGCCACATAGTACCTATTTGACTTTACTATTTTCACCTTTAGGTTTTATTTACGTGAGTATATACAGTGACACTTTATACATATTTGATTTACAAAGTTCGCTCCAAATAAACTAAATTTGTACGAATTTGATAGCTTTTGTGAGTTATGGGCGTGTTTTTATGTTCTCAAATCACGCTATCGACATAATTTCGAAATGAAAATTAAATGTACCACACGATTTTTGGAAATTGTATTTATATGTTGAGTTGCAGTGAACAGACTGTTATGCTAACGGGTATTAAAATATATATACCATAAATTAGAGTAATATTTTTTTGTAATATCTATTGCTGAATAAAGATTTCTATGTGTATATTGTAAAGGTGATTTTGTAATAAGGTGCATTGACTTATTATTTACGGGCAGTGTTGTAAATCTGCGTTACTTTTAAAATCAAGTATGACAAAATTTTATGACGTTTTCACTTTATAGTCCCAAGTTATCATGAATAGGTAAGTCTGCCACGTTCTTTGGTTCAAAACAAGAGAATAAAATATTATGAAAATATATAAAGCAGTTAGACAGTAAAGATAAAAAATATTAGTTGTTTTGTACTATTCAGACGAACACAAAGATAATTGTGAACTTATTTCAAAACTTTTCACACACTTATCAAATGAAATTGTATATATGATTAATAACAGCATTTAATAAAGAAAATCGTGGTTTAAATTATGATTACATAAACGGTTATCTTTTGATCTGTGGTAGAAGCAAGCCCAAAACGTGACGAAGTAATTAAAAGACTTTCAAAGTCATGTAGCCATATGCAAAATGAGAAGAATGCATGGTATAATAAAAATGTGCAAAATTGGTCACACATTATATCGCGAAATATTTTTATTCGCGCCATAAATTTAACAAAACGAATACTTACTATTGATATGATACAGAAATTCTCTATATAGGCCTTATACTTAGTATAAAATAAATAGAGCGAATAATCAGATGAATTCAGGAAAAAGTAAGAAAGAAGTTATCATTGTGAGAAATTCTGATAGAATACCGTATCGAGGGGCGTTTGGGGCTAATGACGAACTAAATTGGTACCGGGAAATAGACATGTCATGTGTTAATTGTTTTCAATTAGAAGCCTATCAAGAGACCGTTAGCGACGCAATATTTACCCAGTATATTATTTGTTTCCTTACTCGTGGATTCAAGTCATAATAATACGCTAAATATTCAAAAATATAAGAAAATAATAAATATAGCTGTGATATATTAAGAGAGGATTCTGTATCGAATTCCGAGGGTGTTTGGGGCTAATGTCGAAGTAAATTGGTGCTGGGAAATAGACATGTCGTGTGTTTATTGTTTTCAATTAGAAGCCTATCAGGAGACCATTAACGAGTCAATCATCACCCAATGTGTTGGGTATAATCTATTTGCTTTATATATCTATGTTGATTCCTCAGACTTGCGGAACCATAAGGTTTTGATAGTTTATAATTTTAAATGATGTTCCAATTAATTTTGCTATAAGATAATATCTTACTCAGTACCTGACTTTAGATTTCACGTTAATTTTAGGATAATAGGAATGAAATTAATAATACCGACGTATATAACATAATATTTCTACGAGTAAATGAATTATTTAATAATATTATATTTGATAACAATTGTAACCAGCCACTAAATTGTACAAATAAATTACTTTGACTTTGGCAAACTTATAATAACAGAAATGTTTATGTATGATAAATGTTATGTAAATAGGTATATTAAATATTTACGTTACATTGGTATTTTTTAATATAAATATCCAAATACTCTCACAAATAAAACCAGTAATGTGGGGTAAACAATGTTGAGTATATTATATTATTATTTATCTTTCGTTTATATGATTTTCCGTCGAATTATGTAGGTTTTATATTGCAATATACAATTTCTCATAATAAAATATATAAATTTTGCAGTCCAATTTATGGAAATATGAAGTAAAACAATTCAAGCACACAACGTGAATTAGAAAAAGTAATTGCAGTTTGACATGAACTTAAAGACAGATAACATGATAACACACCATACAAATCGTACCATATAAAGTCAATCTCCATACAAATTGTGTTTAAGCAAAGCATACATTGACACGATTCACCGACTCAATATCTCGGGCTACATTGGTCTTCACTAGGGATGTTAAGGTAACGGATAAAGAAATAATTGATAGGGTATGGAACTATTTCGATTTATCTGTTAGTTTCGGATAGTTTCGGTTATGGATATTAATTAGATTTTTGAAGAATAACAAAAGAAATTTGTATTTTACAAATGACTAAGCGACAGAAAAAACACATCATGCAAGGAACGCGAGCAGCTTGTTATTGTGACAACAAGTCTCATTTAGGCCCGTATTCAGAGTTGTATCTTGAGCAATGATTCAAGTTTTAAGTCGAGATTTGAGTCAAGATTTGATTCTAGAACGTTAATTAATACTCGATCTGACAATCGTTCCTCCAACGATCGAAGATCACCAAATCTACCCTCAGCTATTTATTCTAAAACGTCATTTAAGTCGAGATCTGTCACTGAGTATAGATTTGATCGTTGATTGCGTAAATGTGGTGAATAGGTGTCTTGAGTAATGATTGACATTTTACTATTTAATTGTTCCTTAATTATTATAGTTTAAAATAAAGATATTAATAGCTATTAAAAAAAACAGAAATTTTACTAAAATATTTGATGGTGTGTCGTGTAATAAAGTGACGTGAAACATTAAAGACAAAAGTATGTTTCGATCATCGTTTCCATGATCATTGATCATATCCTTACTCAAGACAAGTTTCTGCGGAACAAAACTCAAGTTTCATTTCGGAATAAAGTATCGTCTTAAGTGCCGATTGGTAATCAAATCGAATCTTGGGTGAATGTTGATCTGAGTGACAACTCTGAATACGGGCCTTAGACTTCATCCCAATCCAAAATTATCCGAAACTTTTATAGCGGATTCGATTATGGTAACGGATAAATTTTTGTATCGGATATCCGATAGTTTCGGTTACGAAAAATCTCTTGTGGAATATCATTTCAGTACAAAAATATAAGGTAATTAAAAATACACGAACTTCATAGTTTGTACATATTTCACTTCAAAATCATGATTGCTTCCGTGCCACAAACGAATCGTCAAAGTCGAGAATAACGTCGACATATTCAAGAGGCGTCCTACTACTGATGTCTTTTTTGAAATCGCCACGAACTGTAAATGAATTCAGCTCCTCAAAAAGAAATTCAGATGTTTGTATTTCATTTTCAGCCTTACAATTTTTTCTCAATAAAAGATAACATGTCATTAATTTCAACAAAGTATAAATTTTTCAATAAATCATTAAAATTGAAAAAAAATGGATCGAATTGAATACCTTTTTTTGGAAACCCAAGTTCTGAATCAATTATATGAAAAGGATTTTTATCGTTCTAAAAATAATTTAATTTTTCTTAAAAAATATATTAACATTTTTAATAAAACTTTCGAATATGACATCGTTGCATCCTAAGCAATTGTACAATATATGTTAATATGAACAATTACTATTGGAGGGAAACGCATAAAATGTTGCGTAATCTAAGCTCAAATGCAGTACAATCTGAACGAATGGGGTGATATTTTGCCGCGAAGTCAAACCGCATTTGAACGACCAAACTGGTGTTCTCTATAGCTTAACACACACGATATTATACGATTCCAGTTTAATGCTGATATGTTGCTGTAAAAATGAACGATTGCGTTATCCATCAAGTAATGATACTTAGAAGTTATAGATATGTTAGTATATAATAGCTACTTATTTTGTAGATGCGGATTGGTGTCAATAAATACCTAAATCATGATGTTTGTTGTGTCATCTTTATTTTAACATTTTACGTGGTATTTTTGTAAGGTTTCCTTTAAATTATAATATAGTTTCCACCAAGAAAAAATAATGAAATTAGCATTATATCAAATTCAAAATTCCATGAATATGCCTCCTCGTTGTCCCCTAGGCAATTGCATTTTACATGTAGGAACAGTTACTATTGGAGGGAACACGTGATATGTTGCATAATATGAGCTCATATGCAGCATAAACTGAATGAAACGGATTGTATATAGCTGTGTCAAAATCAAACCGCATTTGAACGACCAACTGGCACTTTCTATAGCTCAACTGTTTAAACAAACACGGTTTTCAATTCGAACCGATATAAATTATTGCGATCTATATTCATTAAGTTAAAATTTACTAAATAAGTAGCTTTTCATAACAAATTGTACTTTGAACTGTGTACTTTTCAACAAATTGTAAAATTCTGTGAATACGTCTTCTCGTTTTTCACTAAGCAATTGCACAACACATATTTGAACAGT
The DNA here is from genome assembly GCA_001586405.1 of Phoebis sennae. Classification (NCBI taxonomy): domain Eukaryota; kingdom Metazoa; phylum Arthropoda; class Insecta; order Lepidoptera; family Pieridae; genus Phoebis; species Phoebis sennae. The sequence goes on along the minus strand of LQNK01000423.1, from coordinate 28,871 downwards.
TCCTATAGGAGATAACGCGATAAATGTTGCGTAATCTGGACTCATATGCAGTACAATCTGAACGAATGGGATAATATTCGCCCGCGTTAAAGTCAAACCGCATTTGACCGACAATACTGCCATTTTTTATGGCTCAACTGTTCTAAACACAATACTTCTTGATGATATGTTGCTGTAAATATGAATGATTGCGTTATCCATCAAAAGATGAAGCTTATCTGTCTCAAGAAATCTGTATCGTTTGGATATGGGACAACATTATCGTGTTTATTTAAATACAAAAAAAATAACGCAAAGCATTTATCACAGATTTAATTACTTTTTTTCTGATTTTTTCTTCTTGTCTGATATTAATACCCAATGCATCTGATAAAACGACTTTTTTTTCTAATATCATTAATTCAGCTATCATCCCCCTAAGGGTTACTTAACTCATTAAGGGACATGTATATAAAACCTGTGACCTTTCCACGACCGAGTTCCCATAAATGGAAGCCAAAAAATAAGGAACACGTTTTAATTCCACGTTACTTCGACCATGAAATGAAAAACGAAAAAGAAGAAATTTGGTTGAAAATAAACTCCCGTACATACAAATTGTGGTGAATAATTTTAGGATCAAAAATTTGATTGAGTGTGTTTGTGAGTTTTTATTTTAAATAAATAAATAAATAAATATTCCTGGACATTTAACACAACGCCATCTAGTCCCAAACTAAGCAAAGCTTGTACTATGGGTACTGGATAACTGATAGACATACTTAAACATACTTTTTTTTTGTAAATACATACATACTATAGATAAATTGACACCCAGACAGTAGAAAATTACAATGTTCATCACATCATAATTTTCTACTCGTGGGGATCGAACCCACACCCTCCGGCGCAATAGACCATTGCTGAACCACTGCGCCAACCGGGTCGTAAAATATTCACGTGAGTTTTTTCAAATTAGTTTATAGATAAAGAAATAAAAGTCCACTTCATTACTATTATTACGTTCAGAAACATACATTTTGAAATCTACTTTTGGCAATGCGCATTTTGCAGTTGTATAACATCTCCATTGACGAAATTATGTGCCATACCAAAGTGACTTGTTCTAATTTAAAAGCTTTTGCAAAATACAATGTGTTTCTATGCAGATTTTTTAAAATAATCGATAGGAAGCGTTGTATCACAAAATAATCTAATTACGAAATTGTTAGTTTGACCACATATGGTATACGTAGCCCATCGTAATATTATACCTACATGTGAAAGTTTGGTAATTTGGATGATCATGTGTCAATCACACCGTAACTACTCAACGGAATTTGACGAAATTTCATATACCAACAGGGTATTAGTTGGATTAGGTGAAAGGATACCTTTTATTGACCTATAGAGCGCGAATTAACCGCGAGCGAAGCAGGGACGGTCTAGAATACAAAAAAATGATACGATAACGGAGATACGCCTTGAATAAACTAATTAGAACTTATAGAATATGAAACAAACTTAAAATTAACAGAAACCACGTGTGCAACATTCTTCATAATAGTAGTTCAAATGCTTATTAAAAGGCGAAGGAAATGTCAACTATTGTACACGTAATGAATGGTTAGGACAGAAATCATATTTCATTTCTTAGGCTTCATTGTGGAAGGCAAACTTCGCTCATATAACTCGCACACATTCCGTGGGTTAGTTGAAACGGGGAGTCACTAATTAAATAATATTTCACAAACCTCCAGCACATTTTTTAATCTGCTAGGTTGGAATTCGGGGAAATAAAAAACGTTGCACTACAATGGTGACATTAATTTAACTTTCGGGTAAGCGCATTAATCATATAAAATTGGAAAGTTTAAAATAAAGCCGCCTAGTATGAAATGTGTCAAAACTGTTCCCTAGATACAGGTTGCTTCCTCTAAAATATTTTTGCTAAAAAATCTAATATTACATAGAAACATAATTTCTCCATGAAATGAAAACATGAAAACGTATATGTGTATTAAATTAGTGTCACCACGTGGTATAACAATATCTTGTTAAATTCATAGACGCCTTTTATTTGCATCAACTTATTTAACAACAATGTAGTGATTGAATAATTTCGAAGTTCGGAGTCATAACATTAATTTTAGCTAAAATACGAGTATGTCGTCTCTTCGAAGCAAAGTAGATTAAATGTTACATTATTCGTATTGTGAGTAAAATGAAATTTCCCTCGATACTAAATTGGTGAAAATGTGTTTCTAATATCGTTCACATTCGACAGACAATTCGATATTACGAAATAACAATTTCATTCTGCGGCACGCAAAGCTTTGATCACGTGTTATATACATGGAGATTTTTTTTGATATTCTCGTGTTCGTTTGGGGGGAATTTTATAAACCGCCATGACATTCATTACCAGTTAGTGGGTTTTACTCATGTTAACTGTATTTGCCAAGTTATTGTCAAAGTAAATGAAGGATAGTGAACATTTAAATTGATGTGGAGTTTTGAATTTCGGTATTTTCTTTGATAGTTCATCCAAACTCTCAGTTGACACTAACACCCGTATTCAGGAACAATACTTGTATAAGCAAAGTAGTTTATACTATTCGGAGTAAGACGTTACTCTAAGTGTCTTAATGAGAAGTCTTTAATTCAAACAATAAGACTTAATTAAAAAGTAGTATCATCTCAAGTATCGTCTCTGAATAGGTTTATATGGAACTGTTCGTTGTGCGAACTCATAGTATTATTTGGGAATACGGTTGCAAGTTTTTCTAAATTCCCCTATAATAATACATTTCTGTAAACTGTAATTCACTTTTTAACGCCTACAAAGAAACCAAAAAACATGTTATTTAACGCTTCATAAATAAGTTATTAAGGCGATATATAGAAATTGATAGCGAGAGCAATTCAAACCCTCTCAATAGCGGCTAAGCTTGGAATCGATAAGGAATTTCGGAAGAACAGTCATTTTGCGGATGACTGAAGATAAATTGTAAGTAATGTAACTATCGTGAACAAGCCTTAAGTTCTCATCAATGAGATCACCTCGTTAGATAGAATATTTACGATGTAGACGGTGGCATGAAAATTGACATCATCAAAGGTATTTTTGGGCTGCCTTATAAAGAACACTTACTCATAACTGACTGGAATATTTCGCCGACGATTGTGAAAATGACCTCCGGCCCTATCTCTATTTCTATTTTCGTGTTTTATTTTCTTCTAGCAATTTTGTCGTTAAGTAAAAATGCTGTAAACGATATTACCCACACGAACTGGTTGTTTCTTTGAAAATAAAACTTGGTATATGAAAACTCTTTCAGTCTTTGTTGTGCATGGTATAAAACATATCTACATATCCACGACATTTAGTTCCTTTTTTTAACAACTCGCGTCTACCGAAAATCAATTATAATTTCTAGAGCTATTATTTCTATTAAAAATATAATTGTTTATTTATTACGTACCTTACAACAATTAAATTCTGGTGAAAACACCAGTGAATGGAAAAGTGCAATATAAGTGCATACATGAATAAATGTTTCATTTTCACTTCAGTTCGAAAAAGTAATTCAAGTCCGTATGAACTTATTTATTGCCTTTATCACTTCATGATCAAAAATTGATGAGTTAGTAAAAAGCATCATATATTATAGTCAAAATAAAACAACAATTTACATGACATGCTTTACAGTAAAAGTACATTACATGACTGATCTTGATGTTTTACAGACTAGAATCTCAAAGGGCACTGGTTAATACATCCTAACTTCCTGAGGGCAGCATATGTATCACAATGCACCATTATAACTTTTAGGTCGTAATCGATGATACTGCAGTTGAAAACTTTATAATCCATACGGCTTGCGTGATAACTGAACAAATATCAATAAATCTTGGTTATGTTATGTACCAATCGTTTTTGTCTGCTATGCAAAATATAATATAAAAGTTTACAATTGTCTGCATTTCTTCAATCATATAAACATCTACAGCTTCTGAACAAAGTCAAACCTATTCGATGCAATCTTGAGTATATCAATTTTGGATTCCATTGTTGTATACGTATTGGAAACAATTTGCTACAATTCAATTTTGCGATGCCATATGTATTCACCCCGCAATATCAATACAAAATAACTTAATGTTGGCATTGTTATTTATACTGAAATATGAAACATGCATAGATAGATATAATATTTTTTATATTATTATTATATCTATCTACGCATTATAATGCAAGAAGTAAAATGTGAATTCTATAAGTATGCTTTTGAAGTCAAATTCTACACTCTACATTTTTCACAGAGCTTTAATAAAGGGAAGTGGGTTATACTAATATCATAAATAGCTTAGTATGCTATTACTACTATAAAGCATGCGTGTATGTACAAGAAGTGTGGGTAGAAACTATACAAGAGAATTTTACAAGTCGGCTTTGAAGATTACCTTAAACTTCTAAACGAATTCTTTAAGCCTATTATAATTATTTTTTGTTTTATTTTTTCATAGAGTTCCAACAAAGTAAAGAGCATTATAATCATATCATGATATATCCTTGAAAACATTAGGAAAGTATTGGCCCTCTTAACTCGTAAGTAACCTGACCACATGTAACTGTAAATACAATTATAAAAAACTTTCCTTAATTTTAATCGTAAAAATATATTATTATATATCACTTAAATCTTTTAAACTATAATATAGCCACTTTATCTAAGCGCTGAGGACTTCTTTTAGTGACGAGTCCAACATGCATAGTCTTTAAGATGTAATTGTTGTCATAGCCCAAGAGCCCGCGATGCCCAGACCTTCGTTATTTTATAAAACCTGAAAGTTTTTCTATATGTTCCCCCAACACAGGTAAGAACGATCAGGTACTATGAAATATGGGTAGTGGTTACTTTGGCAGGTAACAGGTAACAAAGGTGTATAAAATAGTACCCCAAAATTGTTAAAGTATAAGCGTCAGTTTTCTGATATTTTCTTGGGAATAATATTAGAAATGACGACATTCATCGCCAGACACTTAGTGCGGTTTCAACCCCTTGCCAGACACCCCTAAAGTTTAACAAATTATAATTATACTTTCGTCATAGTATAAAAGCTGAATTTTATATATGTTACTTGGAGGACTACTAGAAGATATAACCTGAGTGGCCAGACAGTTTCAATAGTTTTTATATCTTGCCAGACACATTGGAAGTCTATCGTAGGTGCGAGAGCGAGGCATACATATTCATGCGGATGCGAATGAGATAGTGAGTATGGTCTATTGCGCACCTCTTACGGCGCAATATCTATCATTATACTGTAGGTTTTATGTGTTAAGTATGACTTAAAAATAAAAAAAAAGTTTTATAGCTTCGAAATGTAACTACAATAAAAATGACGGTGTAATTGTTGCATTAAAAATATTTCAACTACAGAAAGAAATTTAACTAATGGAAATTGCATACAACTTAGTATATCATCAAATTCTGTAATTCTCGCAATTTACCGGCCGCCTTGTTTCACGAATATTGACCCATTTTTACTTAGTCTAAAAAATATTTTAACTTCAATCAATGCTTTCCCTGATATTATCTTAATGGGCGATATTAATATAAACTGAACATAGCAGTGACCCTAAAGCCGTGGGATATCTCAATCTGTGTGCGTATTTTGGTCTTTATCCAGCCCACAACTTGCCTACTAGAGGAAAAAATTGCCTGAACCACGTCATGATAAAAACCAATTATGTATCACAGCAGTGCTTCTATCTGAAGTGACTGACCACTATCCAGTTCTACTCTATTTTTACTTGAATTCAAATATCCAAATGCGAATTGTCAAACGCACTTGCTATCAAAACGTTTCGAATAATTTAAAAGAATTTAATTGGAGCAAAATTGAACAAATTATGATGACACCGAAAAGATGTCAGGTGATATTCTTTAAAAAATTATAGATAAACATATATATCTAAAATTATCTATTTTATTTTAACGTATTAGTATTTATTTATTATTTATAGACTACAGCTATCTTTAATAATAAAATCTAAAAAAAAAAATCTAATTCACACCACAACGCAAAGCCGCAAAGTTGACCCCGCACAGGTTTTCCTAGTGGGTTAACCAGGGTAAGAAAAGATCTGGTCCATTGTTAATATAGTGATCATGAAATTGTATGTTAAATTTATTAATATTTAAATGAACATAATATTATATAATAATCGAACCGAAAATGCTAAAAAATATGTAATTTCCCATTGTATTGTATTGTTATTAAATAAATAAAATTTTGAATTTGAATAATAGTTCAACCCAAAATAGTAAA